>JARHVA010004157.1:240000-255000 GCA_037957365.1 Torreya grandis
CAACACAATTATAAATCTAGATGTCAATTTGGAATAATTTGATAGAAAAATGAATCATTCAAGTATAACCCACATATAATAAATAATCTATGAATAATCAATTATCTTCTTTAGTAACATTCTCCAAGATAGATTTAGTATTGTGTGTGTACATATATTTATGTACCTACATACATATCTACATATATACATACATACATACATACATGCATATGGTTTTGATGGGAATTATTTTAGGTTTCAATTTAATATTTCAAAAGTGTAGGTAGACCTTTCTACTTCACATTTGAAGCGTATTTTTTTAACCAACTATTAACTAATGGGAAATAAATTTTTTGAAGCGGCTATAATTATCAAAAACATGGAGAATGTTTGGAAATTAAACCATTTTATATTTTATGGATAATTTCAATGCTTGGAAAAAAAATTAATATGCATATATGTGTGTGGCCCAGGTAAGAATTAATGCCAATTTTGAAATCATATAAAATCCATATGAACTATTTGAATAAATGCCTTAAATAAAAGGTATGATTGTTGAACATTATCATTGATTAAGGAGGATATTATTGAGCATTGTCATTGAATATTGATTTGTTGGAATAAGTGTTGTCACTAATGTTAATCTAATGTCATTGATGTCAAATGTTATTGTGAATGTGCATGATCAAGTAAGCTATGATAGTACTAGTTGATAAGTGTTAGTTATATCATTGAGATCAACATGAGTGAGTATAGGTTAGTATTTCAAGTGTCAAGTAACTTAAAAATCTTTGTCTAAACCTTATGAGATGGTATGTATAGGTAACATGATGAAATGAGTAAGATCTAAAGAAGATCATGTATGCTCTGAAGATCTATATAAGTAGCTCTGAAGATGCTCTGAATGAGCTACAAATATGTGAAGGCTTCAAAGAGTAATTGATAGTGTTTGAGCATGAGATAGGTTGTTTGAGTTTGTACATGAAGTGTTGAGGTTCTTTAAAATGATTAAAAGGCTAGCTCTGAAGATGCTATAAAGATCCTTAGTCAAGCTCTAAAGATCTATAAGAAGCTATGAATATGCTCTATTGAATATCCTAAAAAGAGTGAGTGTATGAGGTTACTTGAGCATACACAATAAGAATTGTAACATAGGATAGATTCAAGGTGAAGTCAATAGGGTGGTTAGAAGGTCAGATTTAAGGCCTAATGAGACTTGCAAGTCAAGGTCTAGAAAGTGAAGAAAGAAAAGGTGGCCAAATGAGGTATAAGGATTAGTTTCAAAGACATGGATGAGTAGTTGAGTATTAAAAAAGGTGATTCTATTTTTTTAATGTATTATCATGAAGTTTTAGGTCATGATTTTAAAAGAAAATTCTTAAAGAATGTTTTGAGGTTTTTCAAGTGCACAAAATGAAGAGTTATCTAACAAAGAAGGTTTTTCAAGTGATCATTGACACATGTATAATTTTCATGAGAAAACAAATTTTCAATGGTAGATAAATAAGGGTTATAGATTAAATTTTCAATCATTATTTTTTGGAAAGAGGAGCTATGTTTTATGAATGATTGTTAAGAGTATAAGTTGGTCTAAACCCTCAAAGAACCCTAATAATGCCTTGATGTTGAAGATATTATTATAAAGAGATAAAAATGGTTTGATATGGATATTTAATTTATTTTAAGTTTAATTAAACTCTCATAATAATATATAGGTATGATTGGTTTCTCAAGTGAGTGAGCATACCCTATAAAAGAGTGCTTATCTTTTAGAGATTTACTGTAATAGATAGAGTTGTCCAAGTTAAAGTTGATAAGTAAATGAATATAAAAGTGTGATACTTGCGTTGTTTTCATAAAGTTTTATGTATATGTTCCATATCTTATTTATGCAAAGTTAGTGATCCAATATGGTTAGTATTTGATAGACCAAGTGGTGTAGATAATAAGAAAATCAAGTAGAAGTAAGAAGATAATTCCTGATATATTTTCATGTAAGTGTGATAGATTGAAGTGTTTGATGATGTTTTTTTAAAGTTTAATAATATATTAAATCTTTGAATAATCTTGTAAGTTAGTATAATATATTGAAACATTGAAGCCAAAATGGCTTGTCTTACTGAGTAGAGTTTGTGAGATAGAAGATCAATAGATTTGTCTGCAAGACCAATAGTTTTCATTAGAGCTCATGATCTGATTGGTTTAAGTTGTTTTGATTATTATTTAAGATATTTTAAATTATTTTAAATCCTTTTAAACTATTAAATCAAGTGTCATAATTTCATGTTTCCTTGACTATGTTTTAGAGTTAGTTGGTAGTTCTGAGTAAGCATCTTGCAGAGAAGAGTTTGAGCCTGTATGCCTTAAGTTAAATAATATGATGAATTTTTTGATAACCTTAAGGTCATTATTTTTTTTAATACATTATTTTTTCCATTTTTTGTTTTCAAAATTGAGTTTATGCCTCAGTTGTTCAAGATAGTTTTTTTGTGTATGCACAGGCCTTTTATGAACAGTGTTTTGAGAAAGGGTTCAAATGGTGGTTGGACATAAATTAAAGTTAGATAAGGTATATTGGAGTGGAATATTATTTTTTCTTTCCATTTTAGGTGTTTTAATATGATTCAAGAAGATCAGAGGGTAACATGTTGCTAGGAAGGCCTATTAGGTCTCCATAAAGCCTAAATAAAGAGTAAGGGTTAATTGAGATATGGCCAACCTAATGCATTGATTGATTTATTATTAAGGAATTTTATTTTAATATTATAAGACCCATTATATGTCTTTCCTAATAATATAATAATGTATGTTTTAATAATAAAGATATAATCAAGTGACTTGTATAAAAGCAAGGAAATTTATGCCTATTTGTGTGTGCTTAGAGAGAGTGGAAAATAAGCAAATGATATAGATCATTAATTATAGTAATAAGGTCATGTGGAATATAATATATATTTCATGAATATATAATATAGGTTATACATATGATTATAAATTGAATAATACCTAATCAAGCCATGAAGAGGGTTAGTTGAGAAAAGAAGGCTAGAAGCCAGTTTGAGAGGGATAAAAGTGAACAAAGAACTAAAGATGAAGATAATCATATGTTTTATGATAAACAAGGTATATAAAGGTAATAAAGTTTTTTATGTGACTGATTTTGTTTTGATTCATCTATGGGTTGGTGCCTCCTTGCAAGTGGGTACTTGTTAAATCCTAGTTAAGTTGGTGATGAGCTAGTTAGGGTTAGTGCTCCATGTGAAGTCGGTGATTCACTAAAGATTGATGTTTGTCTTATAGGAATATATTCAATTTGATTCATTAGTATGTTTTATTCCACTTGATGTTTTCCCATGTATATGATATGTTCATGTGTTTTATGCTCTTATGATTTAGTTTGCTAAGATGTACATGATTATTAGAATGATTCATGTATGTTAAGTGGAATTGAATGAAAAGTTTTGAATATATATTCACCCCCTAATCTAAATAATTTATCTTCCAATAATTTTTATCATAACATGGTCCTTTGAATCAGGTCTAAAAACCTAAAGGAGTTCTTAAGAGGCAAGGATGACTAGTCAACAAGCTCAAGGTGGTTTCTCTACTAGTAAGGCTTTGTTGTTTAATGGATCTAACTATGCATTTTGAAATGTCAAAATAAAGATATATATAATTTCACAAGGACATGATATTTGGTAATTAGTTGTGGATGGTTATATTTCACCTCTTTTTCTACCAACATATGTAATATGTAAAAAAGATGGTGAAAATAACTAAGCCAATGAATCTCATTCTATGTGGCCTATCAAAGGTAGAGCTTATAAAGATAATGATTTGTGTTTAATCTAAATATATATGAGAAAAATTGAAGACCACATATTAAGGAGACACCAAGGTGAAAATTTCCAATTTGTATACCAATAGAAGATAGTTTAAAAGCCTAAAGATGAATGAAGATGAAACTAGTGCATCTTACCTATTAAGGGTTGATGAAGTTAATATCATTAGAGTATTGTGAGAAGAAGTGAAAGAGTCTACTATTGTCCAAAATGTATTGAGATCACTAACTTCTAATTTTAAATCTAAGATGCATACTATAGAATAGATGCAATATTTGGAAAAGATAGAGATGGATGGGCTTCACGGCATCTTGACTGCCTATGAAATGAGAACTAATGAATGAAGATTTTTGAAGAAGGAAGCAACTTTCAAAGTTGAAAAGAAGTCAAAAACCAAGGAGGTCAAGGATTGGGTATGTTTAGATATTGATGATGATGAACTCATAGCTATGTTTTATATAGCTTTAAGGTCTAGATCAGGAGAGTATAAGGGTAGGTTACCCTTTAAATTTTTTAATTATGGTAAGATTGATCACTTTACAACCTAGTGTCCTAAAAAGGACAAATATGAGCATAATGAACATCATAGAGATGACATAAAAGTCTATAAATATGAAAATAACAAGATATATTTCAAGAAGAATGAAGTAAGGAAAAGATCATTAAATAATAACAAGAGTTTCTATACCAAAGAAGACATGTCATCTAATGTAAGTGATTTAGACATGTCTATCAATAATGATGGTAATAGTGAAACTTTGTTCATAGGCATAGAATTAGATAATGAGGGTTGTTCAATTAGGAATGGCCTTATGGTTGATGTAGAATTAGATGAATAAGTATCCTATGATAGTGAAGAAGGAAAATTTAAAGAAAATCTTGAGGTAGAGATGGTAAGTGCCCTAGAGGATTTGAAGTTTCAAATAAGAAAGAATCACAAACTAAGGTCATTAGTTAAGGTTTATGAGGATAAAATTGGATTATTTGAGGAAAGGTTGAGAAACACTTCCAAGGAGTATGATGAGATTATCAATCAAGTTGAGGCATAGATGGAGATAGTCAATGTAAGCCTAAAGGCTAAAGAGGAATAATGCATCAGGTATGAAACTGAAGTAGAATCCATAAAATCTAAGTTGGATCAAGCATATAAAAAGGTATAAATATTTATGAAATTTGGAAATAATACTAATGCTCTAGATGATATTTTGAGTAGTCAAAAATTCTACAAGTGACAAGACAAGTCTTAGTTTTAAAGAAGAATAAAAAAAGGTACCTTAGTTCAAGGAAAATATTATTGAAGACAAGAAAGCCAATATGAAAAGATCTATTAGACAACCTAATACCATAAGGTATGTTAGTTAAGTCAATGTTTATTATTTTGAATGCAGGTAGTTTGGTCATAAAATAAGAGAATGTAGAAGACCCTCCAAAAATGAGTACTAATATAACTATGGAAGGAGTCGCAATTCACATCAATTAAATGGTATGTATAAGGTGATATGTTACAACTATTATAATATAGGACACATTTCAACATTTTATCCTAATAGAGTTAGATGGTCATCAAATCAAAACAAGAAGTTTTGAGACCTTGAGTGTAGAAAAGAAGGCAAATGAATGTTTAAAAACCAAAGGTAGTAAAGATAAGTCATGATAAGTATACAAGTTCAAGTGGATTGCTTACTAAGATATAACATGCCTCAAATATTAAATCAAATATGGAATGTGTATTTCCACTTCACATTCATGATCAAATGATCAATAATGAGATCAATCCTAGAGTACCAATCAATTCTAGAAAGATGTTGAATAATATTCAGTCTTGTAAAAATATGGAGATTTGGGAATGTCTTGAGTTCATGTTATTTTAGTGCCATATGAAAAGGGGTGGCTCTATTAAGATTCATGGAGACATTATTTCATCATCAAAATCATGAGGTTACAGTCAAATAAGGTTTCTTTTTGAGAATATTCTAGGTTTCTATGTTGTAAGAAAGGATATGAATATGGATTTTATTCATTCTTGTGTTGTTAGCTCTATGGTCGAAGTGTAGTAGGCAACATAATGAAAGATTTAAAGATATAACTAGGTATCTTAAATCAAAGTGTAGATAGTTGATATATGAGAGGTAAGATTTTGGTATTTATCTATTTAAATAGCTGATCATGATCTACAAATACAAAGGGGGAATCTCTATTTTCTTATTTGATGTCAAGAATGAGATAGCCTTATATGTGGTCAAAAGTTTGATCTTCTTCTGTCATATCAAGAAAGATAAGTGATATGAGGTTATAGATATTTGAAAGAAGATATGCTTGGTCTAAGGGGGAGCTTACTAGCTCTGAGTTTTTCTATCAAGAAAGTGATTAGTTTTTGATATGCATAGGAGTTACAGAGAGATTGTGTCTAAGATGCTTCATAGATGTTGTTTGTTGAGATTTTGATGAATCAACTAGGAGAGTGACTTGATTGTGAGAAGTTTTTTAGAATGGTTATTATAGGTGCTTACCATAGTTTTTAAAGACTATGTTCTATCTAGTATCTTTGAGAGATAATATCATCTCAAAGGGAGAAAGTATGATTTTAGTAGTTAAAGGTGACCCTTGATTTATACTATTAATAGAAGCATGGTGGATGTTTATTTTGAGGGGGAGATTTTAAAATTATTGACTGAGATTGATCTGTGTTGAAGTGATATTGTAATTTGAGTTCATTCTAAAAGATATGATAGTTTAGGAAGACCTTTGTCTTTAATATCAAAGGGGAAGAAAGATCAGAAGAGATCAGAAAGGGAGAAAGATCAAAAAGGGGGAAGAAAAGGCAAGATCAAAAATGGAGAGAAAAGGTAAGAAGCAAGTCTAAGAGATGAGTGCCATCAATGACAAATGGGGAGATTATTGAACATTATCATTGATTAAGGAGGAGATTGTTGAGCATTGTCATTGACTATTGATTTTTTGGTAAGTTTTGTTATTGATGTCAAAGGTTCTTATGAAGGTGCATGATCAAGTAAGCTGTGAGACTATTGGATGATGAGTGTTATTTATATTATTGATATCAACATGAGAGTACAATTCAATATGTCAAGTGTCAAGTAACTTTCAAGACTTTGTCTAGACCTTGTGAGATGGTAGGTACATGTATTATGATGAAATGAGTGAGCTCTGAAGAAGATTATATATGCTCCAAAGATATGTGTAAGTAGCTCTAAAGATGCTTTTAATGAGATACAAAGATGTGAAGTATCCAAAGAATATTTGATAGTGTTTGAGCATGAGAGAGGTCATTTGAGTTTGTACATGAGGTGTTGAGGGTCTTGCAAATGATTATAATTTCAGCTTTGAAGATGCTATGGAGATCCTTAATCAATCTTTGAAGATTTGTAAGAAGTTCTGAAGATGCTCTATTGAATCTACTAATAATAGTGAGTGTATGAGGTATTTTGAGTATACACAAGAGGCATTAGAACATATGAGAGCTTCAAGGTGAAATCAATCAGGTGGATAGAAAGTTAGATTGAAGGCTTAATGATACTTGCAAGTCAAGGCATAGAAAGCAAAGAAAGAGATGGTGGCCAAATGAGGTATAAGGATTAGTTTCTAAGACATGGATGAGAATTTGAGAATTGATAAAGACAATTAAATTTATTTTAATTATGTTCATGAAGTTTAGGTCATGATTTGTAAAAAAATACTTAAATAATGTTTTGAGGTTTCTCAAGTGCACATAATGAAGAGTTGTCTACATGAGAAGTTTTTTCAAGTGCTCATTGGCATATGTAGCATATACATAAGAAATTTATATGTTCACAGTATATAAGGAAGGGTGATATATAAACTTTCCAAGACATATTTTATTTTTTACATATTTTATTAAGGGTGATTTTTTTACATATTTTATTAAGGAAGGGTGATTTTTTTACATATTTTTTTGTTAAAATTGAGTTTATTCCTTAGTTATTCAAGACATATTTTCTATTTATACGCAAGCGTTTTATGAATAGTGTTTTGAGAAAGGGTTCAAATGGTGGTTTGACATAAAAGGTGTTATGGACCTAAATTAAAGTTGGATAAGGTCTATTATATTGGTATATGATGTTTTACTACCATGTGAGGTGTTTTAATATGATTCAAGAAAGATAAAAGGGTAACGTGTTGCTAAGAAGGCCTATTAGGTCTCCATAAAGGCTAAAAGAAGAGTAAGGGCTAATTGAGCTATGACCAACCTAATGTATTGATTGATTCATGATTAAGACATGTTATTTTAATATTATAATACCCATTATATTTTCAACCTAATAATATAATAATGTATGGCCAACTAAAAATGATATGATCAAGTGACTTGTATAAAAACAAGGCAATTTAAGCCTATTTGTGTGCACTTAGAGAGAGTCAAGAATAAGTGAATGAAATAGATAATTAATGATCATAATAAGGTCATGTAAACCATAATATATATTTCATCAATATATAATAGAGGTTCTTCATATGAGAATCAAGGTTAGAAGACCTAATCAAGCCATGAGAGGGACAGTTAAGTGAAGAAGGCTAGAAGCTAGTTTGAGAGGGATAAAAGTGAGAAAAGAGCTAAAGATGAAGATAAACATCTATTAGATGAAAAAAAAGGGTTTATGAAGGTGATAAAGTTTTTCAGTTGTCTAATTTGTTGCTAAGTTAGCTAGGGGGTTGGTGCCTCCTTGCAAGTGGGTGCTTGCTAAAGCCTAGCTAAGTTAGTGTTCCATGTGAAGTGGGTGCTTCACTAAAGATTTATATTTTTCTTATAAGAGTGTATTCTATTTGATTCATCATTGGTTTTCTTAACATTAAGTGTTTCCCATGTATATGTTGTGTTCATTTGTTTCATTCTCTTATGATTTGTTGTTTATGCTTGATAAGATGTACATGCTTGTTAATATGATTCATGTATGATAAGTGGAATTGAATGAAAAATTTTGAAGACTGATTTACTCCATATCAGTCATTTAGATTAAAAAATTGGTATTAGATCATTATCCTTTTAATTATGTCTAAAATCATAAAGGAGATCCTAAGAAGCAAGGATGACTACTCAACAAACACGAGGTAGTTTCTCTACCAATAAGGATCTATTATTCAATGGATCTAACTATGAAATTTAGAATATAAGAATGAAGATATTTATTATTTCATAAGGACATGATATTTTTTATTTAGTTTTGGATGGTTATATTTTACCCCCTATTCCACCAATAGATGTAATAGGTAAGAAGGCTAGTGAAAATAATTCCAAGGCAATGAGTGTCATTCTATGTGGCCTATTAAAGGCAAGCTTGTAAAGATAATGTATTATGCATCAGCCAAAGATATATGGGATAAATTGAAGAAAATATATGAAGAAGACACCAAGGAAAAATTTGCCAAGTTACAAACCCACAAAATATAGTTTGAAAGCTTAAAGATGAAACTATTACATCCTATTTGTTAAGGGTTGATGAAGTCAATATCATTAGAGGATTGGGAGAAGAAGTAAAATTCTACTATTGTCTAGAAGGTATTGAGATCATTAAATCCTAAGTTTTAATCTAAGGTATTGGTAATAGAAGAGAAGAAAGATTTGGACATGGTAGAGATGGATGGGCTTCAAAGCATCTTGACTGCCTATGAGATGAGAAATAATGAAGGAAGACCTCCCAAGAAGGAAACAACTTTTAAAGTTGAAAAGAAGTCAAAAACCAAGAAGGTCAAGGATGAGATATGTTCAAATATTGATGATGATGAACTCATAGCTATTTTTGTTGGAAAGTTAAGGTTTGACTCAAGAAAGTACAAGGGTAAGTTACACTCTAAATTTTTTAACTATTGAAGATTAGTCGCTTCACAACTAAGTGTCCTAACAAGGACAAATATAAGCTTAATGAAGAACATGATGAACACCATGGATATGATATAAAATTTGATAAGTCTGAAAAGAATAAGATAAATTTCAAGAAGAATGAAGGAACAAAAGGATCATTCAAAAATAAGAAGAGTTTTAATAACAAAAAAGATAGATTATCTGATGTGAGTGATGATGATAGTAATGAATGTGAACATGACAATAGTGAATTTTTATCATAGGCATAGAACTCAAAAATGAGGGTTGTTTAAATGGGAAAGGACTTATGGTTGATGTAGAATTAGATGAAGAAATATCCTATTATAATGAATAAGTTTAAGCTAAAGTAAATATTGAGGTAGATCTGATAAGTGTCTTAGAGGATTTAAACTTTCAAAGAAGAAAGAATCACAAACTAAGGTCATTAGACAAGTATTATGAGGAGAATATTGGATTGTTTGAAGAAAATTTGAGAAACACTTCCAAGGAGTATAATGAGATTATCAATAAAGTTGAGGCATAGATGAAGATAGTGAATGCAAGCCTGAAGGATAAAGAAGAATGCATCAAGTATGAAACTGAAGTAGAATAGTTGAAATCTGAGTTGGTTAAGCATCTAGAAAGGTGAAGAGCTTCATGAAATTTGAAAATATTATTGAGGCTCTAGATGATATCATGAGTAGTCAAAAGTCTAAAAGTGGCAAGACATGTTTTGGTTTCAAATAAGACCAAAAGAATGCACCTAAAGTCAAGGAAAATACTATTAAAGATAATAATGTCAACATGAAAAGACCTATCCAATAGCTTAATGGTATAAGATATGATAATTATTTCAATGGTTATTGCTTTGAATGCAGTTAGTTTGGTCATAGAGAAAGAAAATGTAGAAGACCCTCCAATAATGATTACTCATGGAACTATAGAAGGAGTCATAATTCACATCAATCAATTTGTATGTATAAGGTGATATTTTATAACTATCATACTATAGGACACATTGTAATATTCTATCCTAGTAGAGTTAGAAGGTCATCAAGTCAAAATAGGATGTTTGGAACCCCTAGAGTGTAGGAAAGAAGGCAAAATAATGTGTGGAAACCAAAGGTAGTAAAGGTAAGTCATGATCAATCTACAAGATCAATTGGATTGCTTGTTGAGATAAAACATGCCTTAGATATGAAATAAAGTAAGGAATATTTGTTGTCATCTCACATTGATGATCAAATGATTGATGATGAGATCAATCATAGAGTACCAATAAAGTCCAGAAAGATGTTAAAGAATATTCAATATTATAAAAATATGGAGATCTAGTAATCTCCTAAGTTCATGTTATTTTAGTACTCTATAATAAGGTGTGCCTCCATTAAGCTTCATGGAGACATTATTCTATCAAAAAAAGCATGAGGTTATATTCAAAGAAGGTTTCTTATTTAGATGATTCTAGGTGTCTATGTTGTAAGTAAGGAGATGAAGGTGGATATTACTCATTCATGTGTTGTTAGATATATTTTAGAAGTGTAGTAGGCATCATGATGAAATATATAAGGCTATAATTAGGTATCTAAAATCAAAGTGCAGATGGTTGGTATATCAGAGGTAAGCTTTTGGTATTTGTTTATGTAATAGTTTAAAATGATATATGAAGATAGAGGGGGAGTCTTTATTTTTGTAGTTGATTTCAAGAATGAGATATCCTTGTATATGGTCAAAAATTTGATATTCTTCTATCATATCAAGAAATATAAGTGATCTGAGTTTCTAGTTCTTTGAAAGAAGATATGCTTGGTCTAAGAGGGAGCTTGGTAGCTCTAATTTTTTTTGTCAAGAAAGTGATTAATTTTAATATTCATAGGAGTTATGGAGATATTGTGTTTGAGATTCTTCATAGCTTCTATTTGTTGAAATTTTTATGGATCAACTAGGAGAGTGACCTGATTAAGAGAAGTTTCTGAGAATGGGTTTCATAGGTAGTTACCATAGTTTCTAAAGACTATGTGTCATCTAGTGTCTTTGAGACAATATCATCTCAAAAGGAGAAAGTATGATTTTAGTAGTTATAGGTGACCCTTGATGTATACTATTAAAAAAATCATGGTGGATTTTTAGTTTGAGGGGGAGTTTTTAAAGTTGTTGACTAAGCTTGATATGTGTTGAAGTGATCTTATAATCTATGTTAATTCTAAAAGTGTTGATAGTTAAGGAATACCTTTTCATTAATTTCAAAGGGGGAGAAATATCAAAAAATATTAGAAAGGGAAAAAGATCAAAAAGGGAAAAATGAAATGAAGATCAGAAAGGGAGAGAAAAGGAAAGAACCAGGTCTAAGAGATGAGTGCCATCAAGAGTGGTTGACATAGTTTTTCTGAGTGCATTTTCCATCAATGACAAAGGGGGAGATTGTTGAACATTGTCATTGATTAAGGAAGATATTGTTGATAATTGTCATTAATTGTTGATTTTTTAGAATAAGTGTTATCACTAATGTCAATCTAATGTCATTAATTTCAAAGGTTCTTGTGAAGGTGCATGATCAAGTAAGTTGTGAGAGCATTGAGAGAGTATTGGTTGATGAGTGTTAGTTATATCATTGAGATAAACATGAGTGAGTAAATTATAGTATCTCAAGTTTCATGTAACTTTAAAATACTTATCTATACCTTGTGAGATGGTGTGTATAGGTAGCTTAATGAAATGAGCGAGCTCTAAAGAAGATTATGTATGCTCTGAAGATGCTCTAAATGAGATATGAATATGTGAAAGCTCTAAAGAATACTTGAAAGTGTTTTAACATGAGAGATTTCATTTGAGTTTGTACATGAGGTTTTGAGGGTCTTATAAATGATTATAAGGCTAGCTCCAAAGATGTTATAAAGATCCTTAGTTAAGCTCCTAATATCTGTAAGAAGATCTGTAGATGCTCTATTAAATCTCTTAAGAAGGCTAAGTGCATGAGGTTTATTTAGCATACAAAAGAGGCATTGAAACATAGGAGAGATTCAAGGTGAAGTCAACTAAGTGGTTAGAAGGTCAAATTAAAGGCCTAGAAAGTGAAGAAAGAGATGGTGGCCAGATGAGGTATAAAGATCATTTTCCAAGACATGGGTGAGAAATTGAGCATTAACAAAGTCAATTCAAGTTATTTTAAGTATGTTCTTGAAGTTTTAGGTCATGATTTGTAAGAAAAGGCTTGAATAATGTTTTGAGGTTTATCAAGTTCATAAAATGAAGAATTATCTACCCAAAAGGTTTTTCAAGTGCTCATTGGCACATGTAGCATTTGCATGAGAACCTAAATTGTTCATGGTAGATAAGGAAGGGTTATAGATCAATATTTCAATAAATGTTTTGTGGAAAGAGGAGCTAAGTTTTATGAATCATCATTAATACTAGAAGTTGGTCTAAACCTTTAACGAACCCTAATAATGACCCAAAGCTAAATATCTTGTTCTAAATATATTAGAACGGTTTGATATGGATAGTAAAATGATTTTAGGTTAAATTAAACTCTCCCATTCATCTCTAGGTATGATTAGTATCTTAGGTGAGTGAGTAGACCCTATAAGAAAGTACTTATCTTTTAAATATTTTGTTGTAATAGATAGTCTTTTCCAAGTCAAAGTTACTAAGTGGATGAAGATCAAAGTGTGATACTTTTCATTTTGTTCATGAAGGTTTCTAGATAGGTTCTAAATCTTAGGTATGCAAATTTGGTGACCCAATTTGGATAGTCCCTAATGAACCAAGCAATATAAACAATAAAAAAAATAGACAAAATTAAGAAAATGATTCCTAATATGTTTTCATGTAAGAGTGATGGAATAAAGTATTTGATGATGTTTTTTGGGATTTGAATAATATATTCATTATTTCTAGAAGCTTGGAAGTTAGTATAAGAGTTTGAAACATTGAACCCAAAATGGCTTATCTGACTGAGTAGAGTTTGTGAGAGATAAGATCAATAGATTGGTTTGCATGACCAATAGTTTTCATTAGAGCTCATGATCTGATTGGTTTATATTTTTATGAGGATGATATAAGATATTGTTCATGAATTTAAATAATTTTAAACTATTCAATGAAGTGTCAAAATTTCATGTTTCCTTGACTGTGTTTTAGAGTCAGTTGGTAGTTCTGAGTAAGCATCTTGTAGATAAGAGTTTGACCTTGTATGCCTTGAGTTGAAGCATTTTATAAAGTTTTTTATGACCCTATGGTCATTATGTTTTTTAATATATTATTTTTTTCCATGGGTATTTGTCAAAATTGAGTTAATGCCTCAGTAATTCAAGATAGATTATGTGCATGCACAAGACTTTTATGAATAGTGTTTTGAGAAAGGGTTCAAATGGTGGTTGGATCTAAAGTAAATTTTCAAAAGGTATATGTGAGTTTCATATGATGTGTTTCTACTATGTTAGTTTTTTTAATATACTTCAATAAATATCAAAGGGTAACATGTTGCTAACAAAGCATATCAGGTCTCCATAAAGCCTAAAAGAATGGTAAGGGCTAATTGAGCTATGGATGACCTAATGTATTGATTGATTCATAATTAAGAAATTTTATTTTAATATGATAAGAAATATTATATGACTGACCTAATAAGATAAGAATGTATGTCTTCCTAATAAAGATATGATCAAGTGACTTGTATAAAAGCAAGGAAATTTAGACCTATTTGTGTGTGCTTAGAGAGAATGGAGAATAAGTGAATGATATAAATCATTGGTGAGAATAAGGATTCAATTCATAACATCATATAGATTTCATGAATATCTAATAGATGTTATACATATGAGGATCAAGCTCAGAAGACCTAATTAATCCATGAAGAGGGTTAGTTGAGCAAAAAAGGCTAAAAGCCAATTTGAGAGGGATAAAAGTGATTAAATAGTTGAAGATGAAGATCATAATATATTGTATGAGAAATAAGGGTTTACAAATGTGATCACGTGTTTTAGGTGGTTGATTTGGTGCTGAGTCTTTTAGGGGGTTGGTGCCTCCTTGCAAGTGGGTTCTTGCTAAAGCCTAATTGAGTTGGTGTTGAGCTAGTTGGGGTAGGTGATCCATGTGAAGTGGGTGCTTCACTAAATATTGATGTTTTTATTATATGACCATAGTCCATTTTATTTATCAATTGCTTTTTTTTCCCCTTGAGGGTTTCCCACGTATATGTTGTGTTCATGTGTTTCATGCTCTTATGATTTGTTGTTTATGATTTCTAAGATGTACATGCTTATTAGAATGATTCATTTATGTTAAGTGGAATTGAATGAAAAGTTTTTAATACTGATTCATCCCTAGTCATTTGACTAC
>JARHVA010004157.1:260000-292500 GCA_037957365.1 Torreya grandis
TAGCAGGGTGTTTTCATCTTTTTTTTACTAAAATGGATGTATTTTAACAAAATTAGGTGGTTAATTGTTGGTACCCAAAGTTTCAAGACATAAATTCAACATTTCTCTAGGAAATAAGAAAGATAGCACCAAAAGTAATAATTAATAATTTTATTAAACCTCCCATAGATAAACCTCCCTCTAACATTAGTAAGCATAAATTAGATATGATCGAAAAGTAGATGTAATATAATTACAAATCTAAAATGAAGATCTTAAACAAATGAAATTAATGGTATAACCTCATACCCCCTCTCAATTAGATAATTTTATGTCTTTCATAACACATTGATGTTTATTTATAATTTATTTATTGTATTATATGGTATTATATATTTGATGTCATATCATTTTCTTTTTACTATAACAATGTTTCTTGAATTCTTAGAGGATGATAAGGTGGGATTTTTCTGAAAAGTTGCCATTGTTACATAGGTTAGAGTGTATCCAATAAGTAGGAAACTACATCGTGTTAACATTGTATTGGATGGAAAAGTTCAATTTATTTTTTATGTTGATGAATTTTAAACCTTAGAAGATGTCAAGAATAAATGGTACTAAATTTATTGGGAAGAGAGGTAATTGCCATAACACATAAAATATTGATCAAATCCACCTATTTGTAGTGGTCATATTTATATTGATTCA
The DNA here is from genome assembly GCA_037957365.1 of Torreya grandis. Lineage (NCBI taxonomy): Eukaryota > Viridiplantae > Streptophyta > Pinopsida > Cupressales > Taxaceae > Torreya > Torreya grandis. The sequence continues at coordinate 260,688 of JARHVA010004157.1, forward strand.
AAATATTATAGTGCTATGGAAGAGAGAAATTATAGTGATGACACAAAGAATACCATCAATATAGGTCCTAAATATAAAACTATTTTTTATACAAATAATGTCATTCTCAAACACTAATTTTATAAAATAAATAATGACATAGCCCAAGGTTTTATAACTGATGTGTTATAATATCATAAAATTTATGAAGAGAGATTGGGACTCCTAAAAATATGGTATATTTATGTTCTAAATGATCAAACTTTTAATAATTTATGAAATTAATAGATTATCCAATTAAAAATTTGGTTTTTGGAAAAATAATAAGCACCATAATGGTAAAATAGAGTTATAAATTAGATGTTATATCCCTTGTACAAATGGTGAACACAATATTTGGTTTAGGATAGTTGTTATCAAACTGATCCATTTATGTTCATATGCAAGAAAATATGTTGAAGAGGGAATAATTAATATTGTACATGAAGGAGATATGTTAAAATTTAAAGTATTAAATTTCAATACCTTTGGTGTGAAATTCAATATAGTATTCAAACTACCTTACAAAGGATGCTTCCATTCAGATAAATCACTCATATAGGGGATTACTAGGAAATCAACTAACATAGATGGTTCCCCTATAGATGTTAGATTCAAAGAAGTCACATAATAGGTTGAGGTCAAAATGTGGGATGAATTAAAAGAGTCATAATACTAGTTGGTATATCTAATTTATTTTGATGACACTAATCACAATTATTATTAAAAAGTGAACAAAATTCCCTACTGTGCTAAAAAATTGTCAAAAATTGAATGCCAATATACCCAGTTTGTCATATATAAAAAATTATGAGGATAAAAAATTGTGAATTTTATTGGATGAAGTCAAAAATTTGGAATATTATTGTTAAAAATCATATTGTCTTAAAAAATTTCCATTGCTCCAATCAGAGTTCTATGGCATAAAACTAGAGCCCTAAATTAAGAGGCCATACATAGTTTTTTTCTAGATGCATTAATATAAAAATCCATCTTTAATGTGGTTGAGAAATCTATTATGGTACATAAAATTAAATTTTATAGGATGGGTGCCTGTGAAAATTCCTAGAAAAAATATTAAGAGTACCTCAAGATAACCTTCTATAGTCATAGATATGATTGGATAAATAGTGATAGGCATGCAATACATGCAAATATTAAGAAAGAGAAATAAAGGTTCAACCCTACCACAAAAATTTATTGCATATAAATAATCATTTAGATAAATTTAGATATCTTCTCCGTTTGACTCATTCTATAGGACATGATGGAATCAATGTTCCTTAAAGACTACTTATTACATTTATAGCTAGAATTCAATGCAAAATAGTGTTATGAATAGCTTAAATTTTATACCTTTCCCCCTGTGTTGTAGCCAAATTTCAATATTATAATGATAAAAATTTGTAAACATGTTTTGATTGAAAATAACAACTTATTTGTCAAGTGTGATGAGTGTACACATATGTACAACAAACAAAAAACCACCACTTGCCCAAAATCACTCTAAAAAATTGAAGAGGAATATAAATTACATAATTAACACATTCAAATATGTCATGCACATTAATATTCTAAAAAATTGAAATAAGATAAATAAATTCTATTAGGAATATAAATTTATATAATAATTGTAATTCCTAGTTTATCACTACACAAATTATTTCAGGTCAATAATTAGTCATTTGGTGGTTACTCCCATTATGGGAGTTATACAGAATAATATATTTTATTTATTGATTATGGTATAGTAAATTATTTATTAAGTTTTTACCACATATATTTTTCTATTCATATTTTATCAATGGCTATGTTGCATCATTTGTATCAAAACATGATTTTAAAATATCCTGATAAAAATGGTGGGATCATAGTTGAAAGAAGATGAAGGGTATGAAGAAAATATGATGTCTCTATGATAGAGATGAATAAATGTATGTGCGAAGAAAATTCATTTGGGTGAAGAAAATAAGTATCTATAATGAGGATAAATTCATGAAAAAGGATTCAAGGAAAACAAAAAAATTATTTTAAACTTTACATTTAATTTGTAATTTTTAAATTAGTGTTGTTAAAAAATTCAGAGTGAATTTTCATAATAGTTTGAAAGAAAAACCAGAAAATTATTCCATTAATTGTTTGAAAAAAGGATGTGAATGTTGAGGTGTTTGTGTAAAAAATAATTATCCTTTTTTTACCCTAGTTTGATTAATATATGTTTTCTTGAGATAAAAACCAATAAAATGGCATTGGAGCAACCAATTCTAATTTTGTTTTAGAATTAAAAAATCACATAATCATGTTAGAACAAAAAAGAGAGTTGAAAATAAGCATTAGAATAACCAAGGCATTTGGTGCAGTAAAGGAAGGTTTAATGTGATTAATCAAGTAACCCAAAACATTGAAAATATAACCCAAGAGAAACCTATTTGACATCACAATCAGTCTAAATTCCAAAATAAAGTAATATGCATAGTGTTAGAGGCAATGGAATAAATTTACATGGCATTGGAAGTCACTTGTATGGCATTAGAACATTCATTTTAAGGAAATTAGTATTCATAAAATTAGTCTAAAACACTAACAATAGCCCACATTAGCAATATTATTTGGAAAATAGTGTTTAAATAGTTGTCTCCATGTTGTAAACGATGTTAGAATATAGTTTAAATCATTTAAAGAGGCTAAGTTAGCATATGAGAAGCTATTATAAGGTGTTTGATTTGCTCGACATATTTGGAGGAGCCATGCAAGGTGTTGGAAAAGATGTAATTATTTTATTAATATGTTTACTCTTCACTACTATAAAAAAAATGTTTATATTGTTTAAATAGGCCATTCATAAACAATTAAGAAACTCATTCATGGGTAATTAAAAATAAATATATGCAAGTAATATTTTTTACTTCCAAACTCAAAAATTAAAACATTTTATTAAAAAAAAACACCTTAGATTTTAGGGTGGTGTTTAGAGGAAATGGTAGCTATAATTTTTGAGTTCACTTTCCAAGTGAGAGGTACAAGGTTCAAATTCACCTAACTTTTATTTTTTATTAAATTTATTTTTGGTTAAATTGCATTTTAACTCTTTAAAAAAGTGTTTTTTTGAAAATATTATTTTTTATTGCAAGTGATTTATAAAGTGAATGTAAAGGAGTGAAAAGGTGTAGTTTTTGAGACATAAGGTTATATTTTGTGACACAATTTTAATTGTGGTTAAAGTGAAAACCCATCATATATATATTACATACTCTACATGGAAGTTAAGTCCAAAACACCATAGATGCATTTTTATATGTACAAGTGTGTTTTTAGATCATTTAAGTATTTTTTTATTTGAAATTTCCTAAAAATAAAAAATGAGATGTTTTTAATAGTGGTAACAAATAGTGATTGGGACATACAAATGGTATGCATTTATTTTTTGAAAATATTTGGTGTTACCCAACTCAGTTTCTAAGTTTTCATTTTGCATTATTTATTAATTGGAACTTTTTGATATTTTATCATTTCATGTGTATTTTTAACTTCCGGGCATTTTTGGTTCGACCCAAATCAGATAAGTGTTGTATGTTTTATATTTACCTTTTTATCATTGCATATAAAACATGGGATCTACAATATGTTCTAAATGAATATTGTCATTATGTATTCATGTCAACAAAATTGATGAGATAATTATGATATATTAATGTTGAAAACAATTTCAACCCAAATTCATACAATTTTTTTAACAATACTCTCCTTTACGAATAATGATAAATTGACCAAAAGTTGAGGCAAATATTGAAAAGAAACAAATTAAAACCTCATATGTTGTGATTAATAGTGTTGTCCCATATAATGGTTAACACCATATTATTATGACTAAATAAAATATAATGGTATGAACATTTTTTATTTGTACATCTAACATTATTCAAAATCCATTCACACATATGGTGAATTTTACACCTATTTTTGTTCTTATTATTGAGTATGCATCTATTGTGCAAGTTTGGGAAGAGATGAAACCCAATAAACATTGTATAGGACTAGGATATAAATGTGGTGTAGGATTTCATCTATAATATTATTCAAATCCCATTGCATTTGTGTTTGAGGATAGTATAAACAAAATTCAAGTTGAGTCTTCATCTATCGATCATCGTAGTGAAGTCAAATCTTTTGAATTGTCTTGTCATCTAACTAAAACTTGTCTTAAAACTCATGAAATATAATTTTTTTGTAATTATGGGCATGAAATTCATACCTATAGAGATTATTTTGACCTATGTCCTTTTATATAATGTGGTCAATGTACTCATTATGTTGAACATTTTTATCTTTGAGATCCTCCTACATATTTTATGAGGCATGTGTATTTTGGCTAGATATATCATTCGAGATGGTTATCAAAGATTAATTTATTATTCAAATTTTATAAGAGATTCAAATCCACTATTGATTATGATTAATTTTATACTCATTATGAGGATGTTTATCCTATTAGTGTCACTCTTGATCATGATGAGTTTAACCTTGTTGATCTTGTTGAAATTGCTTATACTAGTCTAATTTTTAGTTTTGCTATAGATGCTCAAATTTTTGAGACATTTCATATTGATGTTTATCTAGTTATTGATATTTCATGTAATGTTTCGATTATTTATGATAATGATATTATTGATGAAATTAGTCATATGTTTCTTCAACAGTACATTTTTTCCCTATTGATAGAAAATTGAAAGGGTGTCATTGAGTTGTGTATATATTATATAGGTACTAGGATGTTTAGTTGATTTAGATTAGTTTCCTTTTATTTGATAGGGAGGAACATGTGGTTTTTGAGTTTGAGGGATCATATTTTTGAGTTATGTTGATTACAAAGGTATATTTGATGCTATAGATCATGAGTTTGTGAATATGTTGGTGATATTATGATTTTTTGTTGGTAATATTATGAGTTGATACAAATTATGGTGATATTCTATAGATTCATATAGATATATTAACTTATGGATAATTTTGTTCATCTTGGATTGGCTCATCATGGATTTTTAATCACATACCTAATATGTGGATTTGTTCATCATGGATTGGAAAGTACTTGAACTTATTGATTTATAGATTGAGTACTTTTAGTATATTATTTTTTTATTGAATACTTATAATTATTGATTTTTTGATGGAGTAAATCTAGTTGTTAATTTTCACATGATTTATATTTGAGTTTTTATTTTAAGAGTGACTCACCTTTGTTGATACATGGTTGAGTCACCAGATGTTGATTTATGCACCGGATGGAGTTACTGCATATGACTTACATTTGTTAGATTATTGATTGTTGACAGTTACATAACTTGTTTGTGTACTTTGTTACTTGATATTTTATGATTGTAAGTTCAACTAGAGGATTATATACTTTTGAGTCACATGTATGTCAAATTTTGATTATTCATTTTGTAAAATAATTACAGTACTTGTGGATGTATATAAAATTTTGATGGGATTGTAGATATTAAAGATGATGTACATGGATATATCTTGGCATATTACTTATTTTTATAATTTTAGACTATTGATAATTTTTATTAGTTGTGTTTCCTAGAGAATAATTATATTATCGATTTCATTATCTTTCATGTTGTAAGATATTTAAAAATATTTTACATTTTAGCTTATGATAGATTTGGATAGAATTTGGTCTTAATGATTAAAGTGTTAAGGATGGGATATGTGACAGGACTTAGGATTTTTATCCATTTATTGAGAGAGTGGTGTTGATGACACATCATAAGTTATAAATTATAGATTTTTACACTACTTATATGGGATATTTTAGAATGGGGTTTTAGATGACTATGCATGGATATAATTCATCAGGTATTTTGAATTTCCATAGTTTTATGCCATATTGGTAGTTTTTTATGTGTCGAAGTGTGCTTAAATTTATTTAGTTTAAGATATTCATGATATAATAATGGTTCAAATATATAGCTTCATAGATATTGAGATACTTGAGATTTATAGTGTAGTTGTAAGAAAGTATTGGGATTTTTGGGTTATTCATGAACGTTAGCTTGAGTTATCTAGTATTTTCTATGTTTTAGCACATGGTTTATTAGGACACACTATTGTTGGGTTTAATACATTATAGGGATAGATATGGATCACATGATATTATTTCATTTTGAATTGTAATTTTTATATGTTTTGAGTACACCATCTACATCGTAGTAGTTGTAGAGATTAGCATCTCAAAAAACTTAGGCTTTTAGGGGTTTTTGTTAGGAGTATAAATTTATATAATAATAACAAATCATATTTTACCACTACACATATTATTGCTAGTAAATAATTAGTTAGTTGGTGGTTAATATTGTCATGCGAGTTATACCAAATAATATATTTTATTTATTTATTGTGGAAAAGTAAATTATTAATCAAGTTTTTACCATATATATTCATTTATTCATATTTTATTTATGGCTATGTTGCATCACCCTAAAGGATTATTGATCATTGAGCATGATAAAATGGATAAAATTAAAACTTCCACAATAGTGGTGGACAAGAAATGAAGTTAATAATTAATGTTATGAACATCATAGTTACTTTTACTGGTATTACCACATGTATACATGGGACTAAGGGTTTTTTCCACTTTGGCCTACCCTTTGTTGAAAGTGAAGAAAAATACATGGTCACATCATTGGATTTGTGTCTCAAGAAGCTCAAAATACTAGTAACCAATAAATATTCAAATTTTTTGTATAGTAGTGGATCAGCCAAACATCCATTACATGATGCAAAAATACAAAATGAAGTGAATGAAAAATTCAAAGGGTAGAATGGTTAATAAAAGCACTTCATTAAAAAATAAACACCAATCCTTTACTTTAAATTAGATAATGCTTTGGCTAAAAGTAAGAATCATACCCTATTTACATTTTCATCCATGTTGACAAACATAAGTGTATTAAAAATTGAGTATAAAAGCTGCCTTTTAATGGAAAACACTCATGAGAGTATAGGTGGATGTGTTGGTGTATTATAAGAATCATTATGGAAATTAGATATATTTTCTTTACCACATATCATGGTCACCTACAAAACATGCCAAGAGGGATCAATTATGTTCACTCCTTACTTTATTGAGAGTGAAAAAGAGAAGATATATAAATAAGGGACTAGGAGAAGGCCCAGCTATACATATAATATCTCCTGATCCTTTACCTATATATATCAAGTTTTTATCTATATAGATATGATGAGTTAGGGACCAAGGGGGAATGTAGGAGGTTTAATGATGAAGGAAGGGGAGGTGGTCCTATTCTATCTTATGGATGAGGAGGTTGATTTGCTTGCCTTCACATGCCACTAACAGGACCCAGTGCTTTTATATGGTTGAAGCCCTGACCCCCCTATATAGATGGGGATGGGTATGGGCTTATCTTATCCATTTCACTCCCCCTGCCAATGTTTATATATGGATAGGGACATATATAGTTATAATTATAGTTATAGTTATAGTTATAGTTATAGTTATAGTTATAGTTATAGTTATAGTTATAGTTATAGTTATAGTTATAATTATAGTTATAGTTATAGTTATAGTTATAATTATAGTTATGGATATAGCTATAGCTATATCTATAGTTATAGTTATAGTTATAGTTATAGTTAGTTATAGTTATAGTTATAGTTATAGTTATAGTTATAGTTATAGTTATAGTTATAGTTATAGTTATAGTTACAATTATAGTTACAGTTATAGTTACAGTTATAGCTACAATTATAGTTATAGTTATAGTTATAGTTACAATTACAGTTATAGCTATAGCTATAGTTATAGTTATAGTTATATTCATAGTCATAGTCATAGTCATAGTCATCATCATAGTCATAGTCATAGTCATAGTCATAGTCATAGTAATAGTCATAGTCATAGTCATAGCCATAGCCATAGTCATGGTCATATTCATAGTCATATTCATAATCATAGTCATAGTCATAATCATAGTCATAGTCATTTGTCATAGTCATAATCACAGTCATAGTCATAGTCATAGTCATAGTCATAGTCATAGTCATAGTCATAGTCATAGTCATAGTCATAGTCATAGTCATAATCATAGTCATAGTTATAATTATAGTTTATATATATGGGGGAGGGGAGAGGGATAAAATAACTAGACCTTATATAGAGAGGGGGAGGGTCAAAATAACTAGATATTTTGGGGGATGGGGGGCTTGAACCCATATAGAACTCTAGGGTCCATGGGTGGCTATATATAAAATAATATACCATATAATCTAAATCCAATATAGATAAAAGATTAATGAAACTAATTTAAATCTAATTAAAAATCTATCTATGATTTGAGTGTATCGAATATCCCTCTATATATAATCTATACCATGCCCCTCCCCCCTCTCTATCTATGGAGAGCCCCTCTATATTTAAAATAACTCCCATATATAGTTTAGTTTAGTTTATATAGAGGGGGGAGGGGGCACAGGGAAGTGGGGAAGTGTATGACTTCATGGACTTTGTAGAACCACACTTGTTGCATGGAAACCAAAATATAATGGGTATTAACAAACCAAATATGTTAAGTTTACATTTTGTGGAAGGCATAACAATGTTATAATGTAAAGTGAAAATATAGTATTTGTAATGGTCTCATCCAATCCTAATTTGGTGTACAAAATATAATGGTGAACCTATCTTTCCATAATGGAAATATCCTCTAGCACATTTCAAATAGCTCAAATATATGGAACATCTAAAAAAAAAAATAACAACATATGTTGAATATTGGGGAAAATGTGCAATGGACAAAGGTAGAGAATATTGGAATCAAAAGATAATTGTTAACCAAGTTTGACTTTTAGGTCAAACTTGGACCCCTATAGGTAAAACACTTGGTTTTTATATATATTTATGGGTATAAACCCTTTGTAATAGACTAAATTATGGTTCAATTTATGTTATCTAATGTGTTTCTATCCTTAGTCTTTGTTTCATTAGCTTATTTATCATTTTGGGTCATTTAATGTTATTTTAAGGGTCAAAAATGCAAGTGGCATGGTTCCCAAGGTGCTTAGGCATCCTATTATCCTTTAAAATGGCCAATAGGATAGTTTAACTATCAAGTATGTCATTTACATTAGAATATTGTAGGTTATCTAACTAAAATTGTAGAAACCAACTGAAAAGAGAGAAAATGGCACTTGTACGACCCATGAAAAAGTGTGCCATGTGGAGAAATATCATGGAATGAATATTAAAATTAATAAAAATAATTTATAAATTTTTTATATTTTTAATTTTCATTTTAAATCCAAAACCATTATACTCTTTTTTTGGTTTTCTAGACATATAAAAATGACCTTCAAGTTTTTGCTCAGTAGAGATAGTTGAAGAGGTTTTAGGACAAATGATTTTGGGAGGTAATATTAAAATAAATACCTTAATTTCCATATAAATATTTTTAATAATGGTGTCTTTTTATTCATGAACCATCCTCATGAATTTGACTATACTTTTATGATAGCTATTTCACGTACCCTATAGGTTTTACTTAATTATGGTCAAATCTGTATGAATTAGTTGGTTATTTTAACTCCATGGGATTTTTTTTACCTTATGAGATGGTATATATTATTATTTTAATGTTTCATAATTTTTGGATGAGCAAATTTGTCCATGTTATAGGAGGGTGTTACCATATGCAGTCTCAACTGAAGTTCTTCCTCTTTGATAAGTGTTATTGACCTGTAAGGGTCTCATGTAGTTGTAAAATAGTTTTACACATGTCTCAATGTCATATTACCACTTCATTACATGTTTTGGTTTCACCATGTCATCTTTTAGGTATCTTATAACCTTGTCTTTTTCCATAGTCAACTTCATGTTTAGCTTCACTTGCAGTCACCTATATAAGCTTGTTCAACTTGTACATGGAGTTGTAATCAAAATGAGTTATTTATCCAAGCCATCAAGATTTTTAAGGAGTCCATGTAGAAGCTTGTAAAAGGTGTAAGTGTAGTCACAAGCTCATCCAACATGCTAATAGTCCTGAGATGCCCTTGATTGCTCTTCTCCATGTATATATAGGTGATTTTCATGTTGGAAAAGATAGGTTGAAACTAGTTTAAAGGTGTTAAATAATGGATATCATTTTCTTAAATGTTGATAAATGAATTTTAATGGATTTTAAGTTATTCACTAGCATGTTTCTACCTACTTCCATGACTTACTTATATAACATGCCTAATGTATACCTATAGGGCCCTTACTGATGTCATAACAAGGTATGGGAAGATGAATATGTGTTGCAACCTCTTAGTGTTTATATATGTGCATTAGTATGTTTGATAAAATCATACAATTTTCATGTTCATGGATAGTTTCATATTGCTCATATCTAGCTCACTATTTGTGTACCAAAACATCCACCTATATGTGGTTGAGTAGGGTATTAAAATGCTTTTATGGAGAGCATGAAATAAATTGAAATCTAATTGAGGTTTTGGTATGATAATAAAGCCTTGATAGACCCATGCAAAGTGTAAAAATGAGAAAAATAAGTATGCAACCATGTTGAGGAGATAATGAACTGAATTTAGTGAAGCTTTCCCTAAAATAGCAAAATAGATCTCCATGGGGCTTTTGGAGACCCCTTATGACATATTTGCATAAGGCTTCAAGGCATAAAATGAGGTAAATATTGTGACACCTATCATATACAAGACCTATACCAATAATGGAGGCAAAAAGGTCAGTACAAGGTTAGATTTTAATTCATTAAAGTTACCCTAAAACACATTGAAATGCTCTAGTAACATCTAGAGGCCTGAGGAGGTAATTGGTCTTTTATCACCCTAAGAAACAACATTTAACAAATTCTCATGGATAAGATGGTTACAACTAATGGAAGGTTTCACTAATGGATTGAAGGTAAGAAATAAAGGATTTAAATTTTCCCATGTAACCCCCATTATTACATATAGGTGTCCCTTTAATGGGAAGTATACACCTACAATAAAGTTTCTCAAGCATGGCAATGAGAACATAGTTTATGTTTCCAAAGAGCATATAAGTTAACCCAAGAAGATTATGGGTGTTTTTTAAACTCAAATGGGGTTCAAGGTGATCTATAATCATCATGACCAAATGGATAAGGATATATGCACCTATAAGTAGGGTTTAGAGGCAAAACATCTCAGTATGGGATAATGACTCAATTTGATGTCCAAAATAGTGTCTTAAGACCTTAAAAAGAAGATATCAATTTAAATTCATTCATGGAAACCTAAATAAATTTATTTTAGACCTATAATCTCCATAACCATCTTATTTGAAGCCTAATAAACACCTATAATAGTCTATAAGTAGGGTTCTCAGTCCTTTAGCAAAAACTCAATCAAGTGAGTCCCAAAAGTGTACGTAGAATGTTTGAAAGGTTAGAATGATTATTTAAACCTATAAACAGTTTATCCATGTATATTATGAGATTCATAATCTCTAGATAAATCATTTGTAACCTATAGTAGGCCCTAAAAGGGGTGTCTCAGTCTAGGTAGTATAGACTTAGTCTTGAGGGTCAAAAGTGTATTGACAGGTTTAACATGAATTCAAATATAATTAAATTACATGTGACCATTTAATTTTAGATATTTATGGACCTAAAGATCTATATAAATGATAAAAAAAACACCTACATATCTATTCAAAACCCCTGTACACAACTATAATAGGGTACAAGTTAGTGAAGGTAGGGTAACACATAGACTTGTCTAGGGAAGAGAGGAAAGAGACAAGAAATGAAAAGTGGTTCACAATAGGCTAAAATATGTTTCAAAAATCCCAAGACCTTTCCAATATAATCACCTTCATTCCCTACTTGGGAGAAAGGAAACAGTCCATACTGTGGACTAGGAAACCATGTTTGCCAAATAGCCAAGTATGAGGAATCCAAATAAAAGAGTGTTTTTGACTGAATTAAAAGCTTCATGAGCATGAATATAGGATTATAAACATGTTTAATAAGTATATGATCATTTTTTTATCATGGAAGGGTTACTCTTAGGTGGATTTGAGGAAAATGCAAGAAACTAAGCTTTTTTGAGGTTTTTTTAGGCATTTGGAGATGGTTAGGAACCTAAATCAAATAATAAAACTAAAACCTATTATGAAAATAATCATAAGGAATTTTAAAAACTCAAAAAATAATCATTTTTTCTTAGATATAAGGCATATACCTCACTTTTTTGTCTTAGAGGTCAGTCAGTCTAGGAAAATCAAGCTTTGGCAAAATGAGCTAGTGAGTGGAAAATGGGTAAAGGACTTGATATAGAGATTTATTAACCTTATGAAACATATAATGATATGTATGAAAGGAAAATATATGATAAATAATCACTATATCAATATCATACCCTTGAATGTGACTAAATCACCCATGCACACAGTCCAACAAGGCCAACTTTCACTAGGCCTAGTTGGTGAATGAGAGAAGAAGATGAATAAGAGTGCTTAGATGGTTATGTAGTGGATTTTTAAGATAAAATGGGATGTTAAAATTCATAATACACAAACCTATCCATGAAATATCAGTCTTAATATCCAAAGATAGCAAGGTACCTATTAGACCTATTAGGCTTTGAGGGGAACTAGAACCAATTTAGGGTCCAACTTCATTTCCAACTCTTGGTGGGATATCTAGATGATTAGAACATGTTAAAGGGATAAAATTATATCTATTTAATCTTTTTTAATTTAATGAAACCTATGCTAAATATACGTATAGCTCATAGATATTTCAAAAATGTAAGAAAGGTAGAAACTAACTTGATGGGGTATCTCCAAATGTTCATATCTCCTTTAAGGATTTGCATGGGAACCAAAGGAATTAAGAGGGGTTAGTAGGGTCCCTTGGAATAATGTTTTTTGAATTTAGTAGTAGTTCCAATGTAAAATATTTATGAACAAATCTTAGACCCAAAACTACATAAAACCCTGCTAAACCCTCAATCATGACCTAATGAAGAAAACAATCTTGAAAAGTTGTCTAGATGGAATAGTTTGGCCATAAAAACTATTATACCTTGTATATGACTCACTCAAGATCCATGACATGATTTTGAGATTTATGAAATTATATGGATAGGGGGTGAAATAGGGTATTTTTGACCATTTTTGTGTTTTATAAGCTACATGAGGTTTCAAGAGGTGCATTAAAGTTTTGAGGAATTTTAGGACTTTTACTAACACACTATGGTTATTTATTTTAGGAAAAAAGATTATAAGTTTTCAAACAATAGCCTTCCATTTAGCCAATCAAAATTGGCATAGTGGACACAAGGGTGAGAAGGGTGAAAATAATAAGTGTGAGACTTTTTAATGTGTATCTAAGAAATTTAAGGCCATCGATAGTATTTCCTAGTGTCACTAACTCCCTCACATTGATTTTCAAGTAAAACTAATTCTATTTTTAAGGCCAAGTGTGAGGGGTGATAGAAAGGAGGAGTTTTTAGACTATAGGCAATGATGGATTCCTCTCAAATGATTTTAGATGATTAAGACTAGAACCAATGAATGGAAAGGCATGTCTAAAGTCCTTCCCTCTCATACCATTCATCATAGATATCCCTATTTATCTATAGAACATTCAAACATGTTCAAATTATGAAGGCAATTTTGTGAGCTAAGATTGGGAGTTTTATGTCAATTTTCATATGTTTCATGACTTGTATGGATACTTGGTCCACCTGACATTGAATGGTTTATTACATACCTATTTATCATGAAATTTTAACCCTTTTTCTCAGGTTGAAAAGTGTCCAAGTGACCTTTGGACTTCCTTTTTTTTAAATCTCTCAAAGGTTATAAATATTGACTCTTTTGGCTATTTTTAGTAGCCTTCATTAGTTAATGGTGAAACCCTAGTCAATTTTGTACTTGAATGACTTTTGAAGAAATAAAACAGTGATTTTTCATGCTTACATGATGTAAAATTGAGTGTTATTATAATCTTATTGGGCTTTTCTAGTAGAAGGTGATCTTTTATAACATGTTATCCCTAATTGTTCACCAAGTGTGTAGAAGAGTAATTGGTATAGGTCTTTGTTAGTGTTCTTTTTCTAAGTGTATGAGTGACTTATAATCATTTCATGACTGTAATCAATAAAGGAATCATCCATTACCCTCTTAAGCATACAAATACCTCTTGAACCTGTCATATGAAACATTGATGTGACAATATAACTTAAATTATGAGTTTTGTGTGAAATAATATTTGTGTAGCTCTAAGTAGTATAATTTTAGTAAATAGGAGGAAATCAAATTTGGTGCATCATATTTTCATTTTCTTAGTTGTTTCCTTAACCCTTTTCATTGAAATTTAATAGGTAAGAAAGTACTTCAAAGAGTGCATCAAGGGAACTAACCCTTCTAGAGATTTATCTCACCAAATTGTTACACACAATAAGAGAGATGTTTCCATTGTGAAACTTGGATGAAGAGAGCTAGTCATATCCTCAAGGGGTGAAAATCCAAGTGACAAATTTTTTTGGCACACCTGACGGGACTCTAAGTCCTAGAAGATTGTCTAAGATTAGTGTTGGTCTTGGCATGGTTGTAGCTACAAGAACATCTACATTCAGTACCTAGTGACTCCACTAGATTTTTCAAATATTTTGTTGTTAATCAAAACCTAATTTCCATGCCAAAGGTAAACAGTAGCTCTGTTGCTAAAGGTATACCCTTTGAGTTTGTGTGATTACCTTTGTATGTTGTCAAAAGGTTTAGGTTTGTGAATACCCATCCTTATTCAAGAGAGTTGGTGTTTAAGAAGTCCAAGTTCCTACTAAGTTTAACCTCTAATACCCATATTCTACATTATAATATGGCTAGAAACCAACCTTTTATACCTTTAACTAGATCATCTCCTTTGAATCTTTCCCAATATGACCAATTTTTTGGAGAAACCCTTGAGAGTATTACATGTTTTAGTGGAAAGGGTATTATTATAGCCATTAAACACATTAAAAACATAGATAAATTTTACAATATCCATAATATCACTCAAGATAATGTGGATATTAGGTTATTGGCATTTTATTTCAAAGGGAAAGCTTTAGATTGGTATGAGACTCTACCTAAAAATTCTATTTTTTCATGGGATAAACTAGGAGATCTATTGACTAAGAGGTTTAGAGAGAAGAGTGATCATCTATCACTAGCTGAGAAATTTACCACTATAAAGAGGGCAGCGTAATATTTTATGCAATATTTTAACACTAAATTTTAAAAAGCATGGGATAGGATCCTATCCCTTGTGAGACCTACCCTGAATTATGCCTTTTTGTACTCTCTAAAATCATTAAATAGTGATGTAGCCATGATGATACAATCCATGGGTGGGAATACATTACTTGATGCTTATGAGATAGTTATAAACTCTAATAATTATCTTGTTCAAGTAGGTAAGATTTCTCTTAGGCTAGCAATGCCAATGTTCCTTGATTTACGGCCTCTTAGTCAAGTTGCATTACCTACCTTGGCTCCTTTGCCTAGTTAAGAAAAATCTGCCATTGCCCCCAAACAATGAGATCCATGAAGTCAAGAGTTTTCTCCAAAGTGTCACTAATTAATTGGTTTCCCTCAAAAGGAAACAATCTCAAATTTATAGGCCATACTAGTCTTATAATCAATTTGGATAAATCAATAGGCCTCCTTTCCAAGGTAATGCTCAAGGACAAGGTCAAATCACTCATGATAGACCTTACCAAAGTTATAATCCTAATTCTAACTCATCTTATAAATATCTTGTTCCTATTAAAACAACTTTGTTAAATAAAAACCATGCTATCCTTCTTATTATCAAAATCAATACCAAGTTGCCTATGCCAATGAGATGCATAATTAAGCCATGACTATGCAAGGTACTCAAGCATCTCAAGTTTCAAATTTTTAAGTGCCAATGAAAAATGGAATGGAAAATGTGAAAACACAATATGATTTTACTCTTATAAATCATTTGAGTGGAGATTTTTTCCCCATCAATCATTTGGGGCATGCAAGTAATATGAATGCTAGTGTGTCCTCTAACACTAGATCTAAGAATATGGTTGTTGAAGATACACAAGGGGATAATGAAGGACATATTTTGACTCATAAATCATATCCAATTGTGGGTGGGTCTAACTTAGTCCCTAAAGTGAAATAAAATTAAAAGTTTTAGAATGTAAGGCTTACTCCTACACATCCACCTTCACAAGCTACACCACAAGGTACTAGTGTTTCCAAAGAATCTTCCAAGGTGAGAAATCCTTACATCAATGTTACAAAAAAGATGAAAATGTTACATATGAATATTTCTTTTTTGGATTCATTAAAAATATAGGGATAGAAATATATTCTTTAAAACGAATTGCAAGGACTAGGAAAGCAAGCTGGATCATCCATAAATAAGAATGTTGTTTTGGTGAATGGAACTCAACCCAATGATGTACAAGTGAAGAAGACTGATAAGACTCATCATTTTTACCTATCCTTGATTATTGGTGATTTATTATTTCACAATAGCATCATAGATAGTGGGGCTAGTACTTTAGTTATGCCCAAGTCTATAGAAAAAAACTAGGCCTCAAGTATGAACCAATGGATAAAGGAGTTTTACAATTGGATGGGTCACCAGCAAAGACCTTGGAAGTAGTCAAGGTTTTGAATCTGATTTTACATGATTGTACCACTTTTTCTATCCCTCATGATGTGGTTATGGGATATTTACCCCCATACTTTGCTCTTTGTTTGTCAAGAGAGTTTACAACTAAGATAGGTGGATACTTGGCAACAAATTCGTCCTATATGGTTTTTAGGACAAAGTATGGTACTAAAGTGAAGATTGAATTAGAGCCTATCCATCACAATCAATTAGAACCTTACATACCTAAAGTGGAAAATGTCAATTATGCCCTTATAATGAGGAAGATCTTCACATAGACCAATCTCCAACATCCTCTCTTGAAGGAGTTTTTGATTTCTATTTAGATGAATGGGGATATGAATATTATGAGCATGACCCTTACAAATTCATAGAAGAAGCTAGTATTAAAGTATATTAAATTCATGAGGGGGAATGTTTCATTCCAAAATTGATGAATATAAGTGAAGACATATATGGCTTATGGTAGATTTTCTTTGATGGATCAATAAGTAAGAGTGGGGTATGTGGTGGAGTAATGTTGGTTTCACCATCCAAGGAAAGGTACTATTACACTTTCAGATTTCACTTCTCTTGTATTTGTAATGTGGTATAATATGAGGCCCTCATTCATGTCCTGAAGTGGGCTAGGAAATGGGGTATGAAAGAGTTAAAAGTATATGGTGATAGTGAATTGATTGTGAATCAAGTAAGAGGCCAAAATGTGACTAAGAAATCTTTGCTTAAGTCCTATAAGCATAGAGTGTGGGATCTTATGGAGGATTTACAAGATTTCAACATCCAATCCATCTCAAGATAAGATACCAAACATGTTGATGGGTTGGTAGAAATTTGAGCTTAATTTGATGTTCCAAAATGGATAAAAGAAGATAAGAACTAGCCACATCTCAAGGTGATTGTAAGACCCTCCATAACTAATAATGTCTCTAATTAACAAGTTTTTGATAGTGACCACAAAATATCAATTTTTACACAAGAGGAGGTTGAGTTTCTTCCAAGAATCAGTCCAAACTACAACAACAATATGGAGGGTAGATTTTATAATTGAAGTCAAACAAGCTCTCTAGAAGCTTAGTCGCACTTGAGAGTATCTTCAATGATGATGACCAATTAAAGAAAGATAAGGTAACCATGTATACTAAGCAAGAAAACTATGAGAAAGTAAAAATATTCAAGGATAAGTTGCTTGCACTTGGGAGGGTATGTACTAGTGAGGAAAAACATGCTTTCATTGAGTTATACAAGGAGTTTTTTGATGTCTTTGCATGGAAATATAGTGATTTTAAGGGATTTGATCTAAACTTAGCTCAACATACCATAGAGCTAGATGATAATGTTAAGCCTATAAAGCAAAAATAAAGACCAATCAATCCTAAGATTGAGCCTCTCATGAATAAGGAGCTTACTAAGTTAATTGAGTCCAAAATTATTTTTCCTATTAAGCATTCATTTTGGTTTGAAAACTTAATCCCTATTAGGAAGAAGAATGGGTAAATCAAGTTATGTGTTTATTTTAGGAAGTTGAATAGAGTTTTATTGAAGGATAATTATCCTCTTCCTTCCATGGAGAAAATTTTTCATGTTTTGGTAGGTAGTGAAAGGTTTTCTCTCCTTGATGGATATTTCAGGGATAATCAAATTTTGGTGAAAGGGAGTGATCAATATAAGATAGACTTTACTAGTAAATGAGGTACATATGATTATAGGAAAATTAATTTTGGATCTACATTTCAATGTACAATGGATATGGCTTTTCAAAGACTAATAAATGACATTGTGTTGGTGTATTTTGATGACATCATAGTCTTTTCTAAGGATGCAAAGGATCACTTGAATCACATTAGGTAGATTTTTGAGAGACATAGAGAGTTTGGAATATCTCTTAACCCAAATAGATGTGTGTTTTCTATCAATGAAGGAGATTTTTTAAGACACATTATCTCAAAGAAGGGCCTATCCATAGATCCCAAAAGGTTGAGTGTAATCTTGGCATTGGATTTGCCCAAACACAAGAAAGGTTTGAAAAGTTTATTTGAGAAAATTAATTTCATAAGGAGGTTCATTCCTAATTTTTATAATTTATTCAATAATCTAACCTATATGTTAAGGAAGGATGAAGTGTTCACTTGGAAAATAAGAACGAAGGAGAGTTTTGAAGAGACTAAATAATCCATTTCCCAAGCTCCAACTCTTGGAAGTCCTAATTTCTCAAAGGAATTAAACACGTATACTTTTGTAAATGAAGAGGCAATATCTATCATGATTACTCAATCAAATTAAGAAAACTTGGATCATATTATTGCCTTATTTAATCAAGGTTTGGAAGGCTGTGAGGTAAGATACACCTATGTTGAGAAGCAAGTACTTTCAGTTGTTATAAGTATAAATAAGTTTAGGAATATGTTATCTAAATATAATAATAACATATTTTTACCTCATACTAGTGTCAAAGACTTCATTTTTAGTAGATATTTGAATGAAAAAAGGGTTGGTTGGATCACAAAAGTGATGGAGTATGATGTAGAAACCAAGAAAACTAAGCTAGTGAACAAGAAGGGCTTATGTGAGAATCTTACTTCAGATTTTAAAGAACAAAAAGAGGTTGTTTTATCACTTCATAATTACCCTATGACAACTTCATCTCCATAAATGAGGATTTGGACACAATATATGATCCATTTTCTTCAAACTAGTGAGTGTCCACATGGTCTAAATCAAGCTAAAAGAAGGTAATTTAGATTAAAATATATTCTTTATGTGATTATTGATGGAGTGTTGTTTAGGAAGGAATTATTAGGTATTTTATTGAGGTGTGTTGAATCAGATAAGGTTGAGAAAATATTGCTTTAGTTTCATGATGTACTAGTTGGTGGTCACTTTACTCTAAGAACTACAACTACTGAGATTATGAGAGATTGGTACTTTTGGCCTAGTTTGCTTAAATTCACCCATGCTTGGGTAAGGAGGTGTCAAAAATGTGATCTCTTTGATGGTAACCAAAAAATTTATACCTTACCTCTTCATCCAATTCAGTTGACCAACCCTTTATGCAATGGTGTCTAGATTTCATAGGCCTAATCAACCCACCTTCTAGTACTGGCCATAAGTGGGTGTTGACTAATATAGATTAATTTAAAAGATTGGTGGAGGTTGTTTCTCTCAAGGATAAAATTAATTTTTATTTCTAGACTTTTATGAAGGCATAGTGACAAGGTTTGGGGCTCCTTAAATAATAATTTTAGACAATGCATTAGATTTCCTTGGAATGAAGACAAGTGAATTAACTTTGAAACATGGCATCTATATTAGTACTTCCTATAAATATTATCCACAAGGGAATGTGATATATGAGTCCACCAATAAGAATATAATCAAGATCATAAAGAGGACAATGGAGGAAAACCAAAAGACTTGGCATTCCAAGTTGAAGACAGCTCTTTAGGCTGATAGGATTATCCCCAAGAGTATAATTGGAAACTCACCATATACACTTGGTTATGGGAGAGAAGATAGAATACCTATTTAAATTGAGCTACCAGCCTTGGATCTCACTTATCAACTAGATTTGATGGAAAGTAAAAGCATGGAAGTCAGGTTGTATGAGTTGATGGAGCTTGAAGAGAAAAGAGATCAAGCTATACAAACTATGAGAGCTCACCAAGATCAAACAAAGAGATAATTTGATAATAAATCCATGTCAAGAAGGTTCCAATAGGTGGAAATTGTTCTAAATTGGGATGAAGAGAGGGTTAAACCTAGAAAACACACAAAATTTGATGTTTTATGGAGTTGCCCTTACATTATCACCCAATGCAAGCAACACAATGCTTTCCAACTCTCAAAGTTAGATGGAGAGGATATTCATATCCTAGTCAATGGGATATTTATCAAACATTGTTACTAACATCCTCCTCTCTCCTTGTATATAGTTTGTTGTTTTCTTTGTTTTCCCTAAGTGCTTATGCACATGTGTGAGTTTTATTTGTCTTGTTTTGTCTTGTGTTTGTTTGGTGTGTTGTGGTTGTTTTATGTGTATTTTAGGAAATTATTTTATAGTTATCTTCATGAATTCATTGATTCCCTTGGTCCATGATAGGATAAGGCTACTGGTTATTAGTATAACATGCATACCACCCCTATGAGTCACCATTTTATTGACCAAGTTTGAATTTTAGGTCAAATTTAGACCCATATAGGTAAAAAAACTTGGTTTATTAGATATTTAGGGGTCTAAACCTTTTTCATAGACTATATTATGTTTCAATTGATTTTAAATAATGTGTTTCTATCCTTAGTATTGGTTTCATTAGCTTATTTGTCATTTTGGGTCATTTAATGTGCTTTTAAGGGTCATAAATGCAAGTGGCATGGTTCCCAAGGTGTTTAGGTGTCCTATTTTATTTGAAAACATCCAAGAGGTAATTTTAATCATTAGGTATGTCAGTTACATAAAAATATTATAGGTTCTCTAAGTGAAACTATAGAAATCAACTAAAAAGAGAGAAAATGGCATGTGTATGACACATGGGGAAGTGTGTCAAGTGGAAAAAGATCATGAAAGACATATTAACTTTATTAACAATCATTTATACATTTGGTTTGCTCTATATGTGTCATTTTAAATCCAAAACCATTCTACTCCTTTTTTGGGTTTTTAGACATACAGAAGTGACCTTCAAGTTTTTTTAAAGTATGGATAGTTGAAAAGGTTTTAGGACAAATGCTTTTGTGAGGTTGTATTAAACTCAAATAAATTAATTTACATATAAATATTTTGAATAATGGTGTACCATGATTCATGAACCATCCTCATGTAGTTGAATGTATGTTTATGGTATTTATTTCATGCACCCTATAGGCTTTACTCAATTATGTTCAAATTTGTATGAACCAATTGGTGATGTTGACTCCAAGGGAATTTGGATACCATATAAGATGGTATCCATTTTTATTTTCATTTTTTATAATGTTTGGATGAGCAAATTAGTCCATGTTTTAGGAGTTGTTACAATATCTAGTCTCAACTGAAGGTCTTGCTATTTGCTAAGTTTTGTTCTCCTATAAGGGTTTCATGTAGTTAAAAAATAGTGTTACACAAGTCTTAGGGACATATTACCACCTCCTTCCATGTTTTAGTTTCACCATGTCATCTTTTGGGTAGATTGCAACCTTGTCTTTCTCCACAGTCAACTTCATACTTAGCTTCACTTGTAGTCACCTATATAATCTTGTTTAACTTATCCATAGAGTTGTAATTAGAATGATTTATTTTTCCAAGCCATCAGGAGTTTGAAAAAGTCCATTTAGATGCTTGGAAAATGTCAAACTATATTCATAAGCTCATCCACCATGCTAAAACAGTTCTAAGATGCCCCTAATTACTCTTTTCCATGTATATAAAGGTGATTTTTATGTTGGAAAAGATAGGTTGGAACTATTTTCAAGGTGTAAAATAATGGATATCATGTATTTTAAGGTTGATAAATAAATTTAATTGATTTGTAAGCTATTCACTATCATTTTTCTACCCAATTCCATGACTTGCCTATATAACATGCCTAATGCATACCTATAGGGCCCTTGCTAACATCATACTGAGATGTGGGAAGATTAATGTGTGTTCTAACCTCTTAGTTTTACTAAAGGTGCATCAAGATGTTTTATAAAATATTATAGAGTTCATATGCATGGATAGTTTCATATTTATCATATCTAACTCACTATTTGTGTACCAAAACATCCACCTATAAGTGGTTGAGCAAGGTACTAAAATGATTTATGGAGAGGATGAAATAACTTGAAATCTACTTAAGGTTGTCGTATGATAATAAAGCCTTGATATACCCATAGAAAGTGAAAAATGAGTTAAGGAAGTGTGAAACCATGTTGAGGAGATAAAGAACTAAGTTTAGGGAAGCTTTCCCTAAAATAGAAAAATATAGCTCAAAGGGAGGGGGGATTTATAGACCCCTTATGACAATTTGCATAAGACTTAAAAGAATAAAATGAGGTGAATGTTGTGACCTATAGCATATATAAGAACTATAATAATAATGGAGGCTATAATTTAAGTGCAAGGTGAGATTTGAAGGCCTTAAAGTTACTATATAACACACTTAAATGCTCTAGTAACATCTAGAGGCCTGAGAAGGTAAATGGCCTTTTATCACCCTAAGAAGTAGCATTTAAAAAATTCTCATGGATAATATGGTTTCAACTGATGGATTTTTGTAATAATGTATTTAAGTTAAGAAATAAAGGATTGAAATGTTCCCATTCAATGCCCATGACTACCTATAGGTGTCCCTTTAAATAGAAGTATACACTTATAATAATGTTTCTCAATCATGGTAAGGAGAACACAACTTGTGTTTCCAAAGAGAATATTAGTGAACCAAAGATTATTATGGGTATTTTTTGACCTTTAATGGTGTTTAATGTGATCTATAAGCATCATGACCAAATGGATAAGGCTATATGCACCTACAAGTAGGGTTTAAAGGCAAAACATCTTAGTCTAGGATAGTGACTCAATTTGATGTCCCAAATAGTGTCATAAGACTTTAAAAAGAGGATATAAATTTAAATTAATACATGGTGACCTAAATAAATTTATTTAAGACCTATAATATCTATGTCCATCTCAATTTAAGCCCAATAGACACCTATGATAGTCTATAGGTAGGGTTCTTGGTCCTCTAGCAAAAAATCAATCAAGTGAGTCCAAAAAGACTGTGTAGAATGATTAGAAAGTTATCATGATTATTTTAACATATAAAAACTTTCTAAATGTGTGTTATTATCTTCTTAAGCTATAGTTAAAGCATATTTAACCTATAGTAGGCCCTAAAAGGGGTGTCTCAGTCTAGGTAGTAGAGACTCAGTCTTGAGGGTCAAAAGTGTATTGATAGGTTTAAGGTGAATTGAAACCTAATTATTTGGCATGTGAAAATTTAATTTTTGATATATATTGGCTTAAATATATCCATAAATTATTAAAAAAACACCTACATAGGTCTCTAAAACCCTTATACACACCTAAAGCAAGGTACAAGTTAGTGAAGGCAAGGTAAGACATAGACTTATCTAGGGAAGAGAGGAAAGAGTCAAGAAATGAAAATTGGTTAAAAATAGGTCCAAATTTATTTAAAAAATACCAATACATTTCCTATATAATCACCTTCCTTCCATACTTGGCCAAAAGGCAATAGTCCATATTGTGGACTAGGAAACTATGTTTTTTAAATAGCCAAGTATGAGGAATCCAAAGAAAAGAGTCTTTTTAGATCAATTTAAAGATTAATGAGAATTAATAGAGTATTATTTTTTTTTAATAATCATATAATCATGGTTTATCATTTAAGGGTTACTCTTAGGTGTATTTGAGGAAAATGTAGAAAAGTAGGGTTTTTTTTAGGCTTTTTTTAGCATTTGGAGATGGTTAGGCTCCTAAATCAAAGAACCCAACTAAAACCTCTTTTAAAAATCATCATAATTAGTTTTAAAAACTCTAAAATACTCAATTTTTCTTAGTTATAAGGGCTATACCTCATTATTTTTTCTCAGAGGTCAGCCGGTCTAGGAAAATCAAGGTTTGGCAAAATGAGCTAGTGAGTGCAAAATGGGTAAATGAATTGATATGGAGCTTTGGGAACCTCAATAAACATATATTTAGGTGTATTTAAATAAAATATATAAAATATAATCAGTATATCAATCTCATATCCCTCAAGGTGACTAAATTATGCATGCACATAGTCTTACTAGGCAAACTTTCACTAGGCCTAGTTAGTGAATGAGAGAAGAAGATGACAAAAAGTGTTTTTAGGGTTATTTAGTGTATTTTTAAGATAAAATAGGATTTTAAAATTCATAATACACCAACCTATCCATTAAATATCAATCTTAACAACCAAATCTATCAAGGTACCCATTAGACCTATTAGGCTTTGAGGGGACCTATAACCAATTTAGGGTCCACCTTCATTTCCAAATCTTGGTGGGATATAAAAATGATTTTAAAATGTTAAAGGGATTAAATTATACCTATATAATATTTTTTTAGGCAATGAAACCTATGGGAAAGCTACTTCTAGCTCAGAGAGATTTTAAACATGCAAAAAAGGTAAAAACTAGCTCGATGGGGTATCTCCAAATGTTCATATCTCTTCTAAGACTTTACATGGGAACCAAAAAAATTAATATTGGTTATCAAGGTCCCTTAGAATAATTTTTATCACATTTATTGGTAGGTATAATGTAAAACATTTATGATCAAAGGTTAAGACCCAAAACTACCTAAAACCCTACTAAACCCTCAATCATGATCCGATGGAGAAAACAAGCTTGGAAAGCTATCTAGATGGCATAGTTTGGACATGAAACCTATTTTAACTTGTAAAGGACTCACTTTTTATCCCTCAAATTCTTTTGATATGTATGGATAGGAGGTGAAATAGGGTATTTTTGACCATTTTTTGTGTTTTTCAAGCTATAAAAGGTTTCAAGAGGTACAATCAAGTTTTGGAGGAATATTAGGAATTTTAATAACTCCATATGGCCATTTATTTAGGAAAAAATATTATGTGTGTTCAAATAATAGCCTTCCTTTTAGCCAATCAAAATTGACATAGTGGACACAAGGGGTGAGAAGGGTAAAAAATCCAAGTGTGAGACTTTTTAAGTTGTACCTAAGTAGTATAAGGCCATAGATAGTATTTAAAAGTTTCATTCACTCCCTCCTATGGATTTTAATGGAAAACTAATGTTATTTTTGAGGCCAAGTGTGAGGGGTGACAAAAAGGAGGAGTTTTTAGACTATAAGCAGTGATGGCTTCCTCTTAGATGATTCTAGATGATTAGGAATAGAACCAATGCATGAAGATGCATTTTTGAAGCCCTTGCCTCTCATCCCAATAATTAGACCTATCCCTACTTATTTTTGGGATGTTTAAATAGGTTCAAATTATGAAGGCAATTTTTTAAGCCAAGACTAGGAGTTTTATGGTTTTTTTCATAAGTTTCATGATTTATGTGGATACTTTATCCTTATAACATTGAATGGTTCATTCCATACATATTTATGATGAAATTTTAAACCATTTTATTAAGAAAAATGTCTAAGTGACCTTTGGACTTCCCTTGTCTTGTTCTTCTCTCAAAGGTTATAAATATTGACTCTGTTTGCTCTTTTTAGTGGCCTCCACTGGTTAATGGTGAAACCCTAACCACTTTTGTATTGAAATGAATCTTGAAGAAATAAAAAAGTGATTTTATCTACTTAAATAATGTACAATTGATTTTTAATTCAATCTTGTTGGTCTTGTCTATTAGAAGATGATCTTTTCTAGCATGTTATACCTGATTGTTCATCAAGTGTGTAGAAGAGTAATTATTATAGGTATTTATTAGTGTTAATTTTCTAAGTGTATGAGTTTCTTAGAAGTGGTTCATGATTTTACTCCATAAATTAATCATCCATTACCCTCCTAATCATAAAAATACCTCTTGAACCTAGCATATGAAACATTGATGTGACAATACAACTTGAATTGTGAGTTTTGTGTGAAAGAATCTTTATTTATATCTAAGTAGTATAATTTCAATGAATAAGAGGAAATAAAATTTGGTGCATCACTTTTTAGTTTTCTTAGTTTTTTTCTTAACCTTTTCATCCAAAGCTAATAGGTAAGAAATTAGTTCAAAGAGTGCATCAAGGGAACTAGCCCTTCTAGAGATTCATCTCACCAAATTGTTACCCATAATAAGAGAGATGTTTCCATTATTCCACTTGGATGAGGAGAGATATGCATCTCCTCAAGGGGTGAAAATACAACTGAATACAATAATGTATTGGGAAAATGTTTTTTCCTTTGGATATAATGTTTATAAATTATAAAATGATGTTAGATGCTTGTTTTTTCCACAAACAAACCAGGACAAAGACATATATGACCAAATAAAGAGATTCATAATTTTTCATAAATAATAATATGTTAATAAAAATATATAAATTAATAATGATATTTATGTTGGACATATTTCTTGAAGAATTAAATAAGTAATAAATCCATTGATGGATGTTTATGTGGGATAAATAATTTTAGTATGACCAAAAAATGAAAATCTATGGATGGGGAAGGAAGATAAGCATATTTACCTTAAAATCAAAGGAAATAATGTGTAAAAAATGGTGAGAACTCAGTATTGGAAACCTTTAGGGATAGCAAAAGGTGGATCAATGTATCAAGATTGTTTAAATCCAAATACAACATGGACCAAATGAGATGAATTTAAACAAGAAATTGAATATGGATTGTGTTATTTGGGCATGGACACCAAGAAAGCATGGAAAGGAGGATAAATTAAGATATTTTATAAAGGGCATGAGTCCATTAAATCATAACTTGAGATACTTGAATAGGGTAATGAATGTTAACTTGGTGAAACTATTGAGGATCATACAGTAATATGTGATATCATCTTGGCCCAAGATGTGGGTTTTTAAAAAAATTATTATGAATAATGACACAATAAGGAATTATATTTTCATTATTATTTAATATCATGTATGAAATATTGATATTTATTTCATCAAATTATTTGTCATACATTTTGAAGAATATTATGACCTTACTAATGTATTATTATCTATTAAATATGAGTGGAAGATTAATATTTATTTAAAAATAATATTTTTCAAAATTAATTAATTAATAATATATTATTATTAATGTCTAATTATTTAATTAAAATATTTTTAAAATTTAAACATTAATTATTATACTTAAGCTTAATAGAAATGCACTTATAGTAATGCACTATATGTTTAGGCATTCACAAAATTTTAGGTGTTTTTTAATCACACAATAGAAGTATATGGTAATGCAAAAATAAGAGGAATATGATGTTTTGATCCACAAATAAATTATAACAAGTTTATTTTTAGATGATTCTAGGATATTGTTAAAATTCACCCTTCCTTATAGCACCAAATTTATGTTGATGCGGCATCAATATAACTAAACACAATAAAGGAAAAAGAGGAAGCATGTAAAGGTGAAAGGTGCAGATGCATGTGGATGTGGAAGTCTCTCTTTGTCTCATGTTCACATAATTCTATAAAATTTAAGTGAATCTATTTAAATTTTGTTGATCTTTTGAACCTTTATCTTTGTTTTAAATTTCCCTCACATCCAATAATTCCTTATAAATAATAAATAAATATACCATAGTTAAATCATTATTAAATCACATACATTAATTTTAATAATTCTCAAAACATCATAAGAGAACACATATAAAATTATCATCATGAGGCCATGATGTCTTGAAGTCATAGAGATCTATTTTATTCTGATTTAACATGGCCTTGGAAAACTATGTGCATCCATTAATACTTTAAATTCAATTTATCTCTCTTTATGTCCAATTTTCCATGGACATACTATATAAACATACCATAATCATATCTCAAAAAACTAATAAGCACATACAATGTTTTAAACAAAATTACAATAGAAAAGTAAATAAAATTTTTGATTACAATGGGATAATGGAGTCATAGACTCTCCTAGTGCACATATTAATTTTAATTTAAGAGGGGCCTCTAAGGACATGTAAATTTATGTATGTCAACTTAGATTATAATTAGGTCTTTTATTCAAATAAATATATGTATTTTTCATAATAAATTTGTGACTACATAAAATGTAGTCACAAATTTATTATTTATTTCAAAATGGTGCATTAAATGATCACTTTTAAAAATTAGATAAATGTATGTGAAAAGCTATTTGCTTTTACAAGGTATAATGGGATAATTTTTTGGTTGATAAAAAGTGTTATCCAATAATTCTATATGGTGTAAATATGTTTTACATTGGTACACTAATATTTGTGAATTTTACATGTTATGATGTGATAATTTGGTTAATATGTGGTAAAATTTGGAAAAATATTATAGTACTCTAATGAATACTACATGGTACTATGAAAACTATGGTGTATTATGTGATTAGGACTAATTAATAAATAATTGGATCCTAATATCACACTATTTGGAATCCAATAATAAAAAACATTCAAATTTAATATCATAATACATAAAACCAATAATAAAAATATTAAAATCAAATGTCATATTAGTTAAAAAATTATAATAACAATATATAAATCCAATTTCAACAATTATAAATATATGAATTCTAATAATATAAGTACCAATTCTTATACATATTTCTATATTTAATGAAATTATGGTTTTAACTATACTAGTTTATTTTTTGCTCACACATCATAGGATTAGAATATTATAAGTGGCATCACTAATCACTTTCCACCATATCCCACGTGTCTATTGTGTGTCCGTCACCTCAAACATGTGTTAGTTATTTGGTCTAAATCAAAATTGGTTCACAAATTTTGTTTTTACTTATCCAAAAGAAAATTTGAAACCAAAATCTTTATATATATATACCACCTCTCTTATATATTTTAAAGCTTCTTGAAGACAAATAATATTATTATTTGTTTTTCTATTTCTTATTTTTCTATAGTGAGTGTGATTCCAAATTGAGGAGTTTCTTGGGTATCCCCTACTCTTATAATCAAATCATATATGAAACATATGTTTTAAGGCATAAAAGTGTCATGTCAAGATGTATCTAAAAATGATACATGCAATAGTAACCATAACTAATAAGGGCACTTAATAAGACTACATAATAAAGCTACATTAATGTATCATGGCAATGAAAAAAATCATCAATCTCAACATATAATCCTATATTAATCCACTTGTAAGATAAAATTTCATTTACATGACACACACAAAAGACACAAATACAATAGTACATAATTACAAATGCCACATATAAGCGATAATAAATGTCACACACACAAGGCCAAGGCCTGTAAAAATGGATAAGTAAATGTCATAAATAATGTCAAGGCCCACATGTAAAATTGGAAATTAAATTTCAAAAAAAAATTCCAATGGATGAATACAATATGAAATAAATTACTAGGCTATAATGAAAAGGAGACAACATCAAAGAAGCATGGAAAAAATAAGTTCATTTACACCATCAAAATATATCAGTGCCACATCATTCTAGTGTAACATTTCAATGTATTATTGTATAATATATAAGTAATATAAATATATGTCTAATTAATCAATGTATCTAAACAATGCAAATATTAAGGTCATAAAACCATATAACCTATAGTAAGGTGACCTATGAAAAAATAGTACCCTGAAATTGGCATGGCTTGTGGGTAGATGAATTTTTGGCATCTATGTATCCATGTATAATATATATGGATTGAATTGTCCTCACATATCATGAAATGAATGTATTTATAAAATATTATGTGTAATATACCAAAAATTTGATCAATAACATATATGCATCATGTAAACTTATTACATATCATGCTTAGGTATTGATTTTTATTTTTGGAATATATGAATGTTTTATAATTTTTTAAATTTATCTATTTTATTTTGGAAATGGTTTGAAAACATTTTTGAATTAATAAATTAATGATGAGTGAAAAGGCATATAAAGTACAATAATTGGAGGGTTCCAAATAATTTTTAACTCATGATGTGAAAAGTTCACACCAAGTGTAGTAACATGGCAAAGGGTAATTAAAACAAGATGTCCCCAATTCATATGTGAATCACCACAACATAACTCAAAATATTATTCTAGTGATTGGGGGATATGAGGATGAGTCTATGTATATGTTCATGTAATGTGTAATGATAAATGTATGTGCTAATGCAAGTGCAATGTAATCCATAGCAATAGAGAATATTGATATCCATCAGATAAGTGAGTAAGTAATACTATGAAGATAATTTATATCGATATGAGGTCACAATGAAGGATGCATCATAGGATAAGTTTCAAAAATTTATATATCAAAATACAAGGACAAAAATAATACAAATTCAGAGGTTATACAAATGGTCAATGTAAGCCATATTTACACATGTATATCAAAGTATAATAATAGAGGATGTATATAATCAATAAGATATGTATAATATATTATGTTCTAGCTACCAAAGGATCCAATCAATGCCAACCACTTAGAAATTGAAACTTCGAGTAACGTTGACCCTCACCTGTAACATAATTTTAATGTTATAACTATCCCATGATGATTTGGGATGGTTTCTTTTTATTTTATTGTTGTGTAATGTTATTTACTTGATCCTTTCCTTTATAAACTTCTTGATTTATATTTGGTATCTATAATTGTGTTAGGGATGATGTAATTGTATTTTTATTTTTATTTTCTCTATATTTATAAAATGTAAGTGAAAGATTTTGAAAGGTAAAGGTGATAATCATATGATTATTATTAAAATTTACACCCACTCTGTTTAACCATGAATGCCCCAATGTGATATTTCCTTATGAAATAGTATTATATATATATATATATATATATATATATATATATATATATATAATACTATTTCATAAGGAAATATCACATTGGGGCATTCATGGTTAAACAGAGTGGGTGTAAATTTTAATAATAATCATATGATTATCACCTTTACCTTTCAAAATCTATCACTTACATTTTATAAATATAGAGAAAATAAAAATAAAAATACAATTACATCATCCCTAACACAATTATAGATACCAAATATATATAAACAATAATATTCTAGCTATCTTAGCCCCAAGAGAAAATGGTATCATACCATGCCCCATGGAATTTTCATAAGTGTGTATATTTTGTAGATCTCTATCACCATATTTAAAGTCCTTAAGAAATATAATTTTTCATGTACTACATTATTTATTTTCATTTAAAATAATGCCTTATCTATGTTCGCATCTAATAAGGGCTCAAATGACCATTAGTTCCCTCATAGGATATTCATGGGAAACACCAATCATTTTAGAATGAGAACTAGAAGTAAATTGGGTTGAGTCTTGGTGAACATAGGTATGATAAGATTATCAAAATAAAATATAGATAAAGTACAAGATGAGCATAATGAATATTTAAATATAAATTTTGGATAAGAGATTTATTTGTTA
>JARHVA010004157.1:297500-525000 GCA_037957365.1 Torreya grandis
ACAAAATTACAAAAATGGGATGATGTTCCTACATCAAACTCCTAGCTTAAAACATGTCATGAGATCTTTCTCATGAGCTTCTTTTACATGCCCAATTATAATTTAACTATTTTAAGAATTATCTTCTTTTTTCAAACTCTCATACAACTATGCATGATCTTTCCTTCCACACTTGTGTCTTTTCTTGCTTATTATCTTCTCTATCCATGTTATGCTTTATTATTTCTTCAGTCTTCCTCTTTGCGTGTGTATCCTCTTGAATAAGGATATCAACTCTTATCCTCTTTTATTGAGCTCTTATAATATCTCTCTTCCCTATGTATTTCACTTCCTTGTTAATAAAACCTATATATACACAATTCAAATCAAAATTAGAGATAAAAACATTGAGACCCTTGGGTCTCTCCAAATGTTTGAGGCATCTATACTTTTTGCTCAAGTATGTTATTTATCTTCTCAACTCTGAGTTCTTATTTTTGAGACACGTTTGTCTCTAGTCAACTGTCTACCTCCTTAATTATTATTTTGGGAGACAAATTTTACCTCTCCTTCATGGTTTATGGCATGCTCCAAGGCTACCATCTCTACTTGTAGTTGTTCTACACCTTGATAGACAAATATTTTATCTTTTTGCTACACTAGAAACTCTCTATCATTTACAATATGTTGTTCAATATTTTATATCTTATTAAAGTGTTAATGCCATGAATTGATCCTTCACTTCATCTTATCCTTCATGTACAATCCCATTCATTGGCTCAAAAACTTCATTTACATCAAAAACTTGTGTACTTACATTCTAAACATCAAAAGCAATGTGAGATATAAAAACTTGAGGCCAATTTGGATATTGTGTATCTTATTCATTATGAAAGTGCTTATCACCTTCCTCATGCTCTCTAATTTTCATGTCCATCCTAATTTTATCTAATTCCTTCTTAGTTTGCTTTCATAACAACTTATTTCTTCTTCTTCTCTTTACTATAAATTTGATTGGCCATCTTACTCTTTTTTATGCATTACCCATCCACACCATGTGTTATTCATGATCTCAACCATGATATTTATTAGTGTTATTATTTTCTTCAAATCTTCCATTTCCATTTGGACGTCTTCTTCTCTTTGTCTTCTCTTCCTTTCTTTTTCTTATTTCTCTCTTATCTGGTTCTTTCTTCTAGGCAGTTCCTCTATCATTTTCCTCATTATTTTAAACTCCATCCTTTACCTCACCAAAGTATATTTCACCTTAGTCTTTTGGTAAACTATCCAATATTACTCTTTACCTTGGATATCTTTCTAGATTGATCAATATTCTCTTTATCTTAAGCCTTACATGGATTTTACCTTCTTAATTATTCTTTGGCTTTGAAGTTGCCTTGACCAATTAATTGTAACTTTGATCACTTCAAAAAATATTGAAACAAATCATTATAAATTTTATTTAACTATTAAAAAAATACCAATCCCAATATCTTTTAGATCTTATGCTAAAATTCATGACCAACTCCACCTATTACCCTACTTTGTCAATGATAATAATGATGAGTAATTACTTTCGTACTACATTGGTCATCAATAAGCATATGATGGACTCATTTTAACATTTAACATAGGTAAAAAAAATCATATTAAATATATACAACCATAATATACAAAAACGTTTTTCTTAAACTCAAAAAATTCCTTCTTATGGAAACTTTCTCTATATGCCTTCACTAGGCCTATTACAAGCAAAATAAATAAAATGTTGTACAGATACTCTCTTCACCTTGTGAACCTATTAAAATATATTTAACGATATTTTTTAGACTCACTTGATCTATACAAGAGGTTACAACCTCTAACTCCACTTGCAACCATTATTTCCTTTGTTAAGTGCTCAACTAGACTTGTAACCTTATTTTGAGGGTTTTCTATCATATTTTGCTTTACACATACCCAATACACAAAAAAAATCACTATTAAAAATACCCATTTTGCCTATTTATAATATACCAAGTTTTTAATAACCAATTAAATCTCTGTTCCACTTTATTTTACACTTTTACAGTTTAGGATTAGACATAATTAGGCCTTGTGTGCTTGCTCTAACACCTCACACATGTGAAACCAAATCCAATCACCATAAAAAATATTGTATACTATTAATAATTATTAAACACATATTAATCCAATATTTTATTAAGTTTTACCATGTACTTTAGGAAATATTCAAGTTTTCATTTGTTATCAAGCCTTAAGGACAATGTATGATAGGCCTAGAAAGTACAATTTAAACATATTGAGAATAATAAAATTAAAAAACCTCATTCTAATTAAAAAATTTATTTTTTTATATTATCCAACTTATTCTAATATACATAAGGTTGATCATGTATAGATTTTCTCAAAACCAGTTCTCAAAATTGCTCAAAATAACAAGCAGACTGTTTACGAATAATTTTATAACCTGTAAAAATTTTCACTTTAACACCTAAAATTTATTTATAAAACTATATATTAACATCCCTCAACCTTTCATTTTTTAAAATAAGTTTTGATAAAGCACATTTTGTTCTCGCCTATAGGCTTTACATGACTTCTAATGTATAGAACTTTGTTTTAGCAAGCTTCAACCCAAGGAAATATTATCAACTCTGAGTTTTTAGTTTCATGAGGATTAAAGAATTATAAAATCACATCTTAATTCTATTTATAAACCTTACCAATTTTCATTAAATGGTAAAACATCCATTACTATCATTATTTAATCCCTTTTACTCAAGAAAACATGATAATGTGTCAAGCATATAAAGACTAACACATACCATTAACATAAATTTTGAGATATAAGGGCACTCCAATGGCCTTGATACTTTATTTTTTCTTAAATACCACTATTATACCTGATAAAAAACCATCCTACTATGTAAAACAAGCATACTAGAGGCTAAAATCTCATGAAATATTCTTGAGAGGTGTTCTTCAATCCTCACTAATGCTTTTCCAATGTTACAAAATGACTCCTAATCCTGTAATTTATAGTTGTTTAGGCTTCCTAGACTTCTAGTTAGACCCTTATTATAAGGATTATTTTTTTATAAGTTTGGTTTGGAGATAAACAAATCCCAAATATTCTCAACCACCCATGAACCTTTTCAAACTTGCGTTATCATCTCCTTTATCCCTTTTCCAATGTGGGGATGAGGATTATGAGGTGTTTTGACATTCACCAAGGAGTAAAAACATATTTAAAAGGATTTTTTATCCTCAAGGACCCATCACATGAAGCTTAGGACTTATAAATAGCCATAGTGCTGTCAATTTTCCTTACCAAATTTGAATTTTAAATTGAATGCTTCTGGAGGGAAAACTTGTAGTTAGCCTATAATTTTAACTTAAGACTTCCTAGCAACTTAATTAATTACCTAATATATGATTATGAATATCTAATATTTTTAGGGATTTATTAGGCCTTTAAAATGTATTTTATGTCTCAAACATTCTTCTAAGCCTTCTCAACAAGGCTTATTCTCTCTCCTAGACTACTTATGTACAAAATTACAAAAACAGGTTGATGTTCCTTCATTAAACTCATAGGCTTAAAACATTTCATGAGCACTTGATCATGAGCTTATTTTACATGCCTAATTATAATTGAAACTATTTTATAGATAGTCTTATTTTTTCAATCTCTCATACAAGTGTGCATGCTCCTTTCTTCCACACTTGTGTCTTTTCTTGCTTGTTGTCTTCTCCATCCATGCAATGCTTTGTTGTTCCTCCATATTTTCTTGAATCTTCTCATTTGTGTCTTTATCCTTTTGAATCAGGATATCAAATCTTATCCTCTTATCTTGAGCTCTTACAAGAGTTATATTGTCTATTTATGTCACTTCCTTCTCGATCAAACCTATATATACACAATCCAAAGAAAAATTAAAGACAAAAGTTTGAGACCCTTAGGTCTCTCCAAAATTTTGAGGCATCCATGTTTGTTACTCAAGTATGTTATTTATCTTCTAAATTCTAATTTATTATTTTTGAGACACCTTTGTCTCTTTACAGATGTATACCTCCTCAAATTTTATTTTAAGGCAAAAATTTTCCTCTCCTTCATAGTTTAAGGCATGCTCTAAAGCTGCCATCTTTGCTTGTAGCTGATCTACACCTTGATATACAAATA
The DNA here is from genome assembly GCA_037957365.1 of Torreya grandis. Lineage (NCBI taxonomy): Eukaryota > Viridiplantae > Streptophyta > Pinopsida > Cupressales > Taxaceae > Torreya > Torreya grandis. The sequence goes on from JARHVA010004157.1 coordinate 301,666, forward strand.
TCTTATCTTGTTTCCCATCTATAAACTCTCTATCACTCATAATCTATTTTAAAATATCTTATATCTCATTCAAGATATATTATTCAAGTGTTAAGACCATGCATTAAGCCTACACTTGATCTCCTCCTTCATGTATGAGCCCATTCACTGGCTCAAATACTTCATTTCAATCAACAACTTATGTACCTACATTCAAAAAATCAAAAGTAATGTGAGATATAAAAACTTGGGGCTAATTTTCCCCTTGGGTATCTTCTTCCTTATCAAGGTGCTAATCACCTTCCTCATAATCTCTCATTTTCATTTCCATCCAAAGTTTATATAATTTCTTAATAAGTTACTTGTATAACAAATTCTCTATTCTTATTCTTCTCTTTGCTATCAATTTGACTGGATATCTTACCCTTTTTTTTAATTACTCATACACACCATGGATTCATCATGCTAATAACCATGATATTTATTAGTTTTATTCTTTGGTTCAAATATTCCATTTCCCTTTGTAAGTCTTTTTTTCTTTGTATTCTCTTCCTTCCTTTATCTTGTTTCTCTCTTACCTCATTCTTTATTCTAAGTATGTCCTCTATCATTCTCCTCACTCTTTAAAACTCCATCCTTTACCTCACCTAATTATATTTCACCTTAGTCTTTTAGTAAATTATCCAAGCTTCCTCTTTACCTTTGATATTTTTCTAGAGCAATCACTATGCTCTTTCTCTCAAGCCTTACTTGGCTTTCCACCTTCTTCTTAAGCCTTCCTTAGATTTTAAGTTATTTTTATCAATTTAATACAAATTTGATCACTTTAAAAAATACTACAACTCATTACCAATTGTATTTAACTAGAAACAAAATACCAATTCTAGGAGGTTTTAGCTCTAATACCAAAATTGATTACCAACTCCACCTTTTACCCTACTTTGTCAATGACAATAATGATGAGTAACTAATTTCCTAATACATTGATAATCAATAATCATATTATGGACTCATCTAAACATTTACCATATGTGAAAAAAATCATATGAAATATATACAACCATAATCTACAAAAATGTTTTGCTTAAACTCTAAAAATTGCTTCTTATGCAAACTTTATCTATATGCCTTCACTAAGCCTATTACAAGAAAATAAAATAAAATGTTGTACATAGACTATATTAACCTTGTTCACATATTAAAATATATTTACTCATATGTTTTAGACTCACTTAAGCTATACAAGAGGTTAAAACCTCTAAATCCACTTGCAACCACTATTTCCTTTGTTAAGTGCTCAACTAGCCTTGTAGACCTATTTTGAGGGATTTTATATCATATTTTGATTTAAACGAACCCAATACACAAAAAAACAAATATTATAAATACCCATATATCCCATTTTTAATATCCCAAAATTTAAATAACCAACTCAATCTCTATTAAACTTTATTTTACACTTTTATAGTTTAGGATTAGGCCTAATTAGGCCTTGTGTGCTTGCTCTAATACCTCACACATGTGAAACCAAATAAAATCACCATAAAACCTATTTTATCCTCTCAATAATTATTGAACACATATTAATCTCATATTTTATGAAGTTTCACCATGTGCTTTAATAAATATTCAAGTTTTCATTTGTTATCAAGCCTCAAGGATAATGTATGACAGGCCTAAAAAGTGAAATTTAGATATACTGAAAATAATAGAATTTAAAAAATGAATGAAAACACCAAAATTTCTATTTTTTATTTTCAAAAAATTATTTTTAGATACCTAAGGTTGATCATGTACGTATTTTATCAAAACTAATTCTCAAAATTGTTCAGAACAACAAGCAGACTATTTATAAATAATTTTGTAACTTGAACAAATTTTCACTTTAACACCTAAAATTTAATTATAAAACTATATTATAAAATATCTCAAACTTTTAATTTTGAAACTAAGGATTGATAATGCATGGTTTGTTCCCAATTATAGGCTTTACATGACTTCTAATGTATAGAACCCTATTTTAGCAAGCTTTAACTAAAGGAAATATTATCAACTTTGAGTATTCATTTTCAAAAGGATTAAAACAATCCCAAATAAAATTTTCATTTTATTTATTAATGTTACCAAATATGCATAAATTTATCAAACATCCATTACTGTCATTATTCAATCCCTTTTACTCAAGAAAACTTGAGAATGTGTCAAGCATATAAAGACTAACACATACCATTAACAGAACTTTTAAGATAGAAAGGCACTCTAATGGCCTTGATACTTTATTTATTATTAAAAACCACTATTATAATTACAAACACACCATCATATTATGTACAAAAATCCTTCTAGAGGCTAAAATATCAAGAACCCTTCTTGAGAAATGTTCTTCAATCCTCATTAATTCTTTTCCAATGTTACAAAATGACTTGTAGGCTTACAATTTATAGTTGTTTAAGCATCCTAGACTATTGGTTATACCCATATTATGAGGATAAATTTTATATAAGTTTGGTTTAGAGATAAACCAATCCAAAAGATTCCTCAACCACCCATGAACCTTTTTAAACTTGATTTATCATCTCCTTTATCCCTTATCCAATGTGGGGATAAGGATTATGAGGTGTTTTGACATTCATCAAGGAGTAAGAAAATATTTATAAGGATTATTTATCCAAATGGACCCATCACATGAATTTTAGGCCCTTATAACTAGTCACAAGGCTCTAAATTTCCCTTACCAAATTTGAATTTTAAATTGAAGGCTTTTGGAGGGGAAACTTGTAGTTAGCCTATAGTTGAAAATTAAGACTTCATTAAAACTTGATCACTTACCTAACGTATAATTATGAATATATAACCTTTATATGGCCTTATTAGGCCTTTAAAATGCAATTTATATCTCAAATATGCTTTGAGGTCTTATTAACAAAGCTTATTCTCTCTCCTAGATTACTTATGTACAAAATTGGAAAAATGGGTTGGTGTTCCTGCATCATCCTCCATGAAACTATGGAATTTGGTTGATATGAGATGAAAGTGTTTTTATTATTAGGATAGGTTGGACATCCTCAACACTTTTATGTGATTAGATTTTCCTGCATACCAATACTTCGAGTATGGATCATGCTTAATGTAGTTCTTTCCACCTAAGTACCAGTGCAAGTGCAAGTGAAGCTAGTATGATAGTGATATTGAGTCCTTGAATGTGATTAATACTATAAATATAGGTAATATTAGTGTAGGGATACTATAAATGGTATTATACTAAAGTAAGATAGAATAGGGATTGATAACCTTGATTGTGCATAACTTGTTTTGAGTTTGAATGTGTATTTTGTATCTGATTTACATCTAGTGGTTAGAGGGGTAAAATTCATGTATTCATATTATTTTTATGCTTATGTTGGTGATGAAAGAGGTATAAGATAACCCCATGAGGTTATAGTTTTGAAAATATATCCATTTGGGGAAAAGAGAGATAAGGACAATAATGTCATTTTTGGGACACTAGCACCATGTGGAACTGGTGTCCTTATAATGAATCTAGTAACAAAGTGGTGAAACATAAGGAAAAAAGGGAAAATATTTGGAAATGAGGATCTAGGACTACTTTAGGGATGCCTCTGGCTTACACAGATAATGGATAAGTGTGATAATAGGCTCTAAAATAGGTATAGGGATAAGCTAGTGATAAGTGGTCTCAAGTATCACTCTTATCACTCAAATACCACTTTTAGGTGATTACATTCCACCACCACATTATCATATAAATAAAACAAAGAGAACTAACTAGGATAAAGGAAAAAAATGTACTTGGACTTACTTAGGGGGTGAAGCCCATGAGTCTAAGTCTGAGTATGTGAAATATGCTCCAATGTGTGTCCTACAAGTGAAACATGCATAAATTAGTTCTTATTTAAGAGATATAAAAATAAAATACTAAACTAAGTAAATAATTAAAGCTAAGTAAAGAGATAGGGGAGAGGAAAGGATTTTATACACCTTACTAGGCATGTGAACTAATGCATAAACCTAGAGACAACCTATGTGTATGCATGGATATAGTGATTAATTGGTGAATATATTAGACTAAGTTAATGGCTTTCTCAATCCTCATGTGTGGGTGGATAAATAACTCAATTTGGTTTTAACTCCATCATTGCCTACCCCTGTTTGGTTGATCATGACCTATGAATACCTTGAATCAAACTAATGGTGTTTTCAACCCTTTAATATAGGTAGATAAAGAACTCAAGTAGTCTATCAATTAATCATTTCTAATCCATGTGTAGTATATGCATATAAAAATAAAATCGGGTGAAGTAAATGGAAATGTCTAACTAGGTATGTTCAGCTCTACAACCACTTGGGTACATTAGGTGGTGTCATGCCACTTAGGAATGCCAACTAGTATAGATGGAGTAAGACATGAAAATGGTGTGCAACCTCAAGTATGATTTTGTATGTATATTTTTAGGAATAAGCAATTAATTATTCAATAATATTCAACATGGAATTCATTCCTCAAATTCATAGTAATAAAGAAAATTTAGATCTAAGAAAATACACACATAACACTGATACAATGTGGTTCACCCAATGTGGGATATGCCCACCAAGAATCTCTCTATAATATTATAAAAAAGAGTACAAGACAACTCTCAAAAAGAAACCTCTCACATATATAACTTTCTCTTACTTGAGTTCACACCAAAATTCTTGAGATGCTAAGCTACACCTCAAAACCCAATCACACTAATCAAAGAGAGAATACAAATGTCAAAATGAGATGTAAAATGCAATGAATAATGTTTTACCCCTCACCCCTATTTATACTTTCTAAAATCCCTTGGAAAATGTGCTATAACCATAGAGATAACTATATCCCCACAAAGTAAGGCAAAAAATAAGGGAGGTTTCAACCACATAATCTTTTGATTCTCTCAACACCTTAGATCACACCCACTTCTCCAAAAAACATACCACAAATGGGAGAAGTGGTTGACACACTCAAAAATACATCCCACCATTTTTGAAAGTAAAAAATGCATGTTAAAAATTCTTCGATAATTTTGTTTTTACCTTAGGGTTGAAACAAGCTCCATATTTAACAATCTCCCACTTGGAGTTCATTTTTCCTTGAACAAAATTTAACACTCCTCCATGATCTTCATGAAGACCAACCAAAGCTGAACATAACCTAAACTTATCTAATGTGACTACCTTGGTCATCATATTCACATGATTATAGCTCATATGTATCTTCTCTAGCTTCACCATGTTTTCCCCCAAAGCTATCCTGATGAAATGATACCACAATTGTATGTGCTTCATCCTTGAGTGGAAAGTAGAGTTCTTGGCTAAATATATAACACCCTAACAATCACTATGTAATCCCCCAACTTCCTGCTTATGTCCCAACTCATTAATTAACTATTCTAACCAAATAATCTCCTTGCTAGCATTTTTAGTAGTAACATACTTAACCTCTGTTGTTGATAAAGCCACAACCTTCTATATACAATAAATCTAACTAACTGATGTATCCTCGATAGAGAATAAATAACCTATTGTACTCCTCCTACTATCAACATCCCCAACCATATCTGAGTCCACATAACCATGCAAAGTGGTTTTTGATCCACCAAAATAAAATGTTGTACCTATGGTTCCTCTCAAATATTGAATAATCCATTTCACTACTTTCCAGTGCTCATAACCTAGATTACTCATGTACCTACTTACTACTCCCACTACATGGGCAATATCTAGCCTAGTACAAACCATAGCATACATCATGCTACCAAATTTTGATGAATAAGGTATCTTGGAAATATTTAGATTTTCTTTTATCTTGGGACACTACTCCTTTGATAATCTAAAATGACCTACCAAAGGAGTCTCAACCGGCTTAACATCCTACATACTAAACCTCTTCAAAACTTTCTTCATGTACTCTTCCTGGGATAAGATCAACTTCTTATCCTTTTGTCTTGAGTTATCCTCATACCAATGATTGGATTTGTTACACCCAAATCCTTTATATAAAATGAATCACTAAGATGCTTCTTGAGTACTTGAATTTTTTGCATGTTCTTTCCTACAACCAACATGTCATCTAGATATAAACATAGGATAATATAATTACCATCCTCAAATCTCATTATATACATACAATGGTCAAAATGACACCTAGAGTAACCTTGTTCCAATATTAAAATATCAAAATTATTATACCATTAATGTGGAGCTATTTTTAGGCCATACAAGCTCTTATTTACTCTACACAACAATTTCTCCTTTCCTTCGATCTCATAACCCTATGTTATTCCATGTATAATTAATCCTCCAAATCACCATGAAGGAATGTAGTATTTACATCTAACTATTCTAATTGTAAATCCTATACTTCAATTGTACCAAGCACAATTCTAATAGAATTCATATTAAAAATAGAATAAAAAATATCATCAAAATTAATACCTTTCTTCTGTGCAAACCCCTTGACCACCAATCGGGCCTTGTACCTTTTCCATCCTCCATCCTCTTCTTTGATTTTTTATACCCACTTGTTCTAAAATTATCTCTTTCCATTAGGTAGCTTCACCAAATCCCATGTCTACTTCTCCATGAGATAACTATTTTCCTCTTCTATGGCTTGCTCCCACTTCTCCCTAGCATTCACTTGCATTGCTTCCTCAAAACATTCTAGTTCTCCACTATCAGTAAGTAAAAAATAACTCAAATATGGGGGGAAAACATTCAAGAGATGTCTTACCCTAGAAGACCTTCTTAGTACAGGAGTTTGGGGTTCTTATTTGGGAGGCTCCTAAACTATCTCCTTAGACACCTTACCATTTGTAATATCATCCAAAATTGTGTACTCTTTTTATTCATGTTCATAAAAATGATCCTTATACATGATTTTTTATTTAAAGATAACATCCCTAGACTAAAATATTTTCTTGTCTCTAAGACACCAAACCCAAAAACCAAATTCATCCTCACCATAACCAATAAAGGTGCATCTCTTAGATTTAGACTCTAACTTGATCTTATCTTTCTTATCAAACATAAATAAATGCCTCACATCAAAAGACCCTAAGAAAATAACAATTAAACTTTTTACCAAACCAAGCTTCCTTAGTTATGCCTCCATCTAAAAGGCATTGAAGGTCCTCTGTTAATCAGATATACCATTGTGCTAACTACTTCTACCCAAAATTATAGGGTGAGATCTATATGCAACCTCATGCTCCTAGCAGGCTCCACGATTGTCATATTCATCCTCTCTAACACTCCATTCTCTTGTGGTGTCCCTATAACCATCTTTTGCCTATGAATTCCATTCTATGAACAATAATCATCAAATTGCTTGCTACAATACTCACCTCCATTATCCAACCTATGACATTTCAACTTGAGACCTATTTCAATCTTAACCAAAGCTTTCCATATTTTAAATGATTCATATACATCATATTTTTTCTTAATTCAATAAACCCAAACTTTCCTAGTTACATCATCAATAAATGTAACATAATAATTTAAACCACCAATAAAAGATCCCTGAGTTGGCCCCCATACATCTAAGTGAACCAAATCTAATTTATTATCCTTATTGATAGGTCCAACCCTCAATAACTTAACACATTTCTGCTTCTCATACACATAATCATCATAAAAGTCAAAATCAACCTGTTTCAATCGAGGCAACTTGTCTTTCAAGATCTCCATGCCCTTCTAACTTATATCACTAAGCTTGTAGTGCCACAAAGTTGAATCTATATATGTAGTAACTAAATTATAGTGATCAATACTAATATTCAAATACAAAGTGACAAATATCTTACCTCTCACAACCACAAGAGCACCCTTGGTAACTTTATAAGAGTCTGTTATAAACATATCGAACAACCCTCACTATCCAACTGCCCCATTGATATTAAATTCTACCTTAACTATGGGACATGTCTGACATCCTTTAGTAGCCATGTGCTTCCAATCTACATATTCACTTGAACAAAACCTTTCCCTATTATACTTTATAGTTCATCATCACCAAGGTAAACATGTCCAAAATGTCCTTGAACATAATCAGTATAATGATGCCTATGTGGGGTGGCATGAAAAGAAGCCCTTGAATCTAATACCCAATATTCATAAACATTATCCAAGGAAAGAATTAAAGTATCCTAACTAAAAATACCTAATGTCATAGTTACCTCCTTGGTCTCCTCATGTTTGGTCTTTTTATCCCAAAGTTCCCAACATTCCTTCTTTGTGTGTCCACTTTTCCCATAGTGCCAACACACCATCTTGGCTCTATATTTAGATCTTCCCTAATCCTTTAACTTCCCATGATTTCCTTTGATTTTTTCCTTTTATCTCCCTCTAGTCTCCACCATCAAATCATTCCCTAAAGATGATACCCTGGTGCTCTTCCTTCACATTTCCTTGCTAAGAATCACACTTATAACATCCTCAAACTTAAAATTTCCCTTAGTAGGGATGAGATTACTCACAACCATAACCAAGCTATCCCAACTATCAGGTAAAGAGAATAAATCAATAAAGCCTCAAATTCATCTTCAAATTTAATACCAACAAAATTTAGCATACTCACAACCATATTAAAATCATTCAAATGATTAGCTATAAAACCATTTTTAGACATTTTCATATTAAATAACCTTTTCATCAAAAATATTTTATTAGAGGTAGAGGATTTCTCATATAACTCCCCTAATTTCTTCATCAAACCAAATGTGGTCATCTCATCTAAAACATTTAGGGAAACCAAAGATGTAAGGCACAATCATATGTCTCCCAGTGCTTTCCTATCGAGCAAATTCTAATCTATCTAATCCATACCTAAACTTTGGCCTACTTTCTTGATCAAAGGGAGATGAAAATCCTTATAAAAAAATTAATCCTCCATCTGCATCTTCCATAATCCAAAATTTTACCCATTGAATTTTTCAACTCTAGATATGCCATTATCTACCATAGCTCCCACTCAAGATAATATATTTCCTTATGATTCACCACTTTAGCAAAACCACTAAAACTAGATCTGATACTAGTTGTTAGGAATAAGTGATTAATTTGCAATAATATGCAACACAAAATTCATTCCTCAAATTCATAGCAGGAAAGATATATGAAAAAAAATAGATCTAAGCAAATACACATAACAATAATATAACATGGTTCACCTAATGTGGGCTACGTCCACCAAGAATATCTTTATAATATTATAAATAATAGTACAAGACAACTCTCAACAAGAAACCTCTCATAGAGATAACTTTTTCCAACCTAAATTCACACCAGAATTCTTGAGATGCTAAGCTACACCTCAAATCTGATCACATTGACCAAAGAGAGAATACAAAGCTCAAAATGAGATGCAAAATGCAATGAATAATGTGTTACCCCTCACCCCTATTTATACTTTTCAAAATCCCTTTAAAAATACACCATAACCATAGAGATAACCATATCCCCACAAACTAAGTCAAAAAATAAGGGAGGTTTCAATGACATAATCCCCTAATTCTCTCAACACCTTAGATCACACTCACTTATCCAAAAAACATGCCACAAATGAGGGAAGTGGTTGAGACACTAAAAAATGAATCCCACCATTTGTGAAAGTAAAAAATGCATGTTAAAAATGCCTCAATAATTTTATTTTTACCTTAGGGGTGAAATAGGCTCCATATTTAACATATACAACATAGAGAATGACATAGAAATTTTCATTCCATCTAGTTAATCAATATGTAAGAGTGCATATAAAATAATTTATCAACACATGTCCCTAAATATGATATCTGAGAAAATGGATTTGGGATTGAGTTGTAATAATCGAGTAAGTGAAAGGAGTTGGGGGACAATTATGTGGACATTTTAGGTAATGCAATCACATTAATAAATAACATGATTATGTTATTTAATTAGCATGATCACATTATTTAAATTATGTCTCAATAATTACCTAGATATAGCATGATTGCATTATTAAATAATGTGATCACATTATGTTAAACAATAATGCAATCACATTATTAATGTGATCATGTTATTGTTGTTCTCAATAATGTGATCATGTTATTGTTATTTTCAATAATTTGATCATGTTATTGTTGTTCTCAATAATGTGATCATGTTAATAATGTGATCAAATTACTTGTGTTACAAAAAAAACTCGAATGCAAATTTGTCATTTTTCATTTGAATTTCCTTTGCTATCCTCACCTTTTGTGATCACATTTTGTGTGAGATAGACAAAATCTTGACAAGAATCCATTAAATTCATATTAGGAAGCCACTAATTGAATATGTCACCATGTAGAATGGTGTAGCTATATAAAAATTCCAAATTGGTAGTTTGAGTGTGGCTTACAACACCCCATCCATAGGTACTTTTTGCATGCTCATGTGACTTTTATAGACACCTTTTTTCTCATTAACAATCATCTAAAACCTTTCAAATAGTCATTCCACCTAAACCAAATAGTATTCCCCATGCCAATCCTATCCCCCTAGGTCATGAGCCTATAAGATAAGAGTGCCCCATTTAGACTATAGAATCAGACACCAAAGTGTCATGTTTTTTTGCATTCCTATCCATTTACACTTTGAGCCATAATGGTCATTTCCATCTGATCCTTATCCTTAATTAGGTTGGTTTAGCATGAATACATCTAACCCATGATCAATTTCTCCCTATAAAATCCCACTCAAAACTCATTTACAAAGAGAGGTGACCAAACTTACAAAGCAAGAAAGAATATAAACAAATCACTAAGGCAAACTTCCCTATTCTTTTCATATAGTCACCCAACATAACTACAAACATACTCAAATACTCATACCAGTCCCTAGCCACCTCAAACACACTATCAAATTAGAAATTTTGTCTACATCACACTATTTCACAAAACACATTAGGTGGGATAACTACATATGGCTTGATCTCTCTTTGGTATGTGCCCACACAAGGGTTGTGGATTACACATTCAGTACATCTTACACACTAACCCACTCTCTTTTTCAAGTGAATTAAATATCATTATATAAAACATGATGGAGGGTTAGGGTTCAAGAACAAAATAATCTCCATAGTGAGTTCCATAGACAACTAATGCTTGAATTTTTATAGGCATAGTGCAACTATCAAAAAAGTTTCAAAACTCTATGATCAGTTTGGACAATAGAAATAAGGAATAGATAATAACATTGGACACCAAAGCATCCACTTTTTGGTGCTCCTAACCTTTCACTAAGTCAAATCCAAATTTAGTTTTATGACACCTTCTTAGTCTTGCATAGCCATTTTCAACATTTGCATCAATTGTCTCAATCTATTTTCCAGCTAAGTTATATTTCCTCCTATTTATTGATATTTTTAAAAAGGTAAAAAAGACACAATTACAAAAATTAGGACTGTATTTATTTATATATTTTTTATTAATTTATTAATCTATACCCTTAACTAAAATAGGAATAAAAATCCATTATTCTCAAATAATTTAAATCATTTGGTGAACTTGCCTTACTTTGTTTACACACAAAAATCTTAGAAAACCTAGGGAAAATTTTTTGCTGATTTTAGTACTATTATTCTAATTTTTCTTCAATATATAAATCAAAATTTCAAATTTAATTTTTAAAATTATACATAGTAATTTTAAAAATCATTTCTTTCAAACCCTAGTTGAATATACTAGGTCCTTATACTTTTGAGGTATCACCTTACATGTTAGTGAGTTTCATGTCCTTTTTATGCATATTATAGTTTGTCATTTTTAGGAATTTACATTTCCTTTATTCATTACTTTCCTTCCATCACATTTTTCTTATTACAACTTATTACAAAAAATTCAATCGACTTTCACTTTGTTTTCTTACTTTAACAATGACCCAATATACTGGCTTTGACAATACTGATAAGAGGGAACTTTAAAAATTTTTAATTAAAAATATTGATATGAAAGATGATATGATTAAAATAATACAATAATAATAACAAAAAATAAAAAATTGTTAATCATATCAAACCACATAACAACCAATTGAAAATGACACTATTGGGGCAACTATGTATCTGTTAAGACTTGTTCCAAAGTCTTAACATTAGGTTATATTTTTGGTAGGCTAGTTAATATTATTGAAAATGGGGAATAAATATTTTATTAAAGAAACCCCCATAAAATAAACTCACTTAGTTTAATTTTAGGTAGTTTTCATGTTTTATATTTATTAATTAGAACTACCTTATGGGTTGTTTTCCCGTAAATAGTTGGTTATAGGTTAGATGTTTTTACCGGTCAATGGTAAAAAATATATAAATCAATGTTTATAATGTAAAAGGGTTAATGGAGTAAAGGCACCCTTATATATTTGATTTTTGAATATTAATAAAATACTTGTGCACTCGCACTAAGCGGGCACAAGGTTCAATCTATTTGGTTCAAGGAGTTATCAAGTGTATCAGAGCATGGTAATTTTGGGAGCTTGGTGAATTTGAAAGGAGCAAGGTGAAAATTCAAATTCATGTGATTTAATTGGCATGAAATAAGGTATGCCATATACTAAAAATTTTATTGGTTTAAATGTTTGAAAAATTCTTAAATTATTTTAATTCTTTAAAAAAAAATTTACATTTAAATCTATGTTTTTCATATACCACCATTTGGTCTTTTTGATCATTCATAATCCATTAAAATTATGTTCAAACCTCCTCATCTAGCATAAAAATGATTTTTTTAGCATTTAAATGTTATTAAATTCTTTTTTTTTGCAAAAATCAAACTTGTATGGCCTATTTCCTGTTGAAAACCTTTGTAATTTCTATTCACGGCTGCCTTTGTTATTTCAATTCATTCTCAGGCCTCTTAAAAGCTAAAACACTTGCAAATATTGGTAAAAACCCTATTTTTTAATCCTCAATGAAAATCTAACAATTTTTTGGAGTTGCACGGCCTGTGGTATGGCCTTCCAATGCCCTGGCTGAGATTTGAATCTATTCTCTGCAAAAAATACCTTAAAAATTTCCTAAAACTTAGCCAAATACATTTTTATCCTCCTTATATGAATTTATATGGTTTGTAGGAGAGAGATAAGGTGGAGAGAAACTTCCAGCAGTAGCCATGGCATTCCAGGCAAGCATGGCACAGGTTTAAAATCAAGAATAAATATTTTTTCATGTTTCTAAAGTTTGCATTCAAAAATTTGTTGTGACTGGGTCCCACGTGAGATAGCTTGGAAGAGAAGGTTGAAAAAGGGAAAAAACTTGAATTTATTTACACACATGTAATTTTATTTTTTTTCCCTCATACACAAAATATGGAATAAGTAGAAATTTTTGAGTGTAATATTTTGAAAATGCTCTTAGAGCAATTGGTTAATCTTATTTTGTAAGAAGCTTTCAAGGAGGAGGTCAAGGGTTCAAATCCCATCTTTTTGGAAAAAGTTCTTTTTACTTTAGAATATATTTTTTTGTAAAAAGAATATTCCCTTTTTAAATTTGAATCTTATAAAACACATACTTATTGTATTGTGTTATTTTAAAATTTGAAAAAGGGGGAATTCAATCATATTTCTTTTACATTGTTGTGGTGATATAAGGGTGTAATTAGTGGAATAAGGTTGTAATTTGGATAAATAAGGGTGTATTCATTGATTTTTGGTGAGGTTAAGTGCAAAACCCATAAAAAATACTTGTTTTTCTTTTGCGCTCTATGCAGAGGTTAAGTGCAAAAACCCGTAGAAGCTGTGTCTTTTGCAGTGAGTGTGATATTTGTTTCATTTTTTTTGTATTTTGTCGCACTTTTTATCTAATACACTTTCTTTCATTTTAAGATGCAAAAAATTCAAAATTTTCTTTCAAATGCTGATAGATTAACAATTTCCAATTATTCAGATTAGAAATGATTGATGGAGGCTTCACTAGTATTTAATGAGCTATGGGATATTGTTAAGAATGAAAATCCCACATTACCAATAGAGCAGGATAAATTAGATATATTCAATTTACATGATTCTAAGGCCTTAACTCTCATTAAATGCTATTGTACTCATGATACTTATGTTCATATTGAAAAGTCTCCTCATAGTTACACTGCATGGAAAACATTTTCAGATTTGTATGCTAAGAAACCTAAGCATAAGAAGATAGACATTCATATGCAGTTGTTTACTTTGTCATTAGATGAAGATGGGGATATGGGAGAATATATGTCTAAGTTGAAAAATATCACTATTGAGTACACTAAGGCTGGTTTTGGAAAACTAGATGATGACCTCATAGTCATTGTTGCTTTGAAAGGACTACCAGGGTCCTATAAGAATTTTGTTGAAATGTTACATGTCTCTAAAAAGATCACATGAATCACCTTTGATAATTTGTCTGAGTTTCCATCCAACATGACCTCTCTCTACCCAAAAAATCTAAGAAAACTAAATAATCCCATGTTTTAGAGTCAAATCCTAGTTCATCTTCATTTGGGCATCAAAACAATAGAGGAAACAGTTATAGAGGGGGTCAAGGTTACAGAGGAGGCAGATATTAAAATAGAGATAGGGGTCATTAAAATAATCAAAAATCTAACCAATCACATTCACATGAAACAAGTGTTCGAGGATATGGTCACAACTCATATAGGGGTAGAGGTCAAGGTAGATCAGACATTCAATGTCATAGATGTGGAAAATTTGGTCACATTGCCTCACAATGAAGGATTCATTTTGATAAAATTTAGAGGCCACAAAAAGTGACTAAGTCCAACTCTGCTCAGTATGTTGATCATGAATATGATGAATTTATTAATGTTTCCCATTAATCTACATTCCCTACTTTGGGGCACATTGATTATATTGAATATGAGGCTAGAGATGAGCTCACAGATGTATGGGTTTTAGACACAAGAGAAAAAAAACACATGAAATTTAGGAGAGATTTCTTTTGGTCTTTTAAGGAAGATTATCTCTCTCTAGTTGCCTTCATAGATAAGTCTATGCATACACCACTAGGACTTAGATTTATTCAGATTCTTCTTCCTAATGGGTCTATAAAATACTTGGAAGATGTTTGGTATGTTCCCACATTGAAGAAACTCTTACACTCTTTGGTAACTATTCGAAAGAAAGGTTATCAAATTGTGCTTGAAAATGGGCTCATTTACATCAATTCAGTGAAGGATGATTATAAAACAATGTATATAGGATATGAAGATGGAAACTTGGTTAGATTGCATTGTAAAGTGCTTCCTCCCACTATAGAACTTGTGGTAGTTATTGACATAGGTACAGGTACTATGTCTACACAGTGACTATGGCATCTCTACTATGGACATTTGAATATCCACTCTTTATTGGATTTGTAGAGATATGGTATGGTGAATGGGTTGCCCAATTTTTTCAAAGATAGTATCCTTTGTGATTCATGTGTTTTGGGAAAACAAAATCAAGAAGAATTTCCTAAACAGTCATCTTGGAGAGCTAACAGATGTTTACCATTAGTTCATAGTAATGTATGTGACATGAAAAATTCATCCATTGGTGGGTGTAGATACTTTGTCTTGTTTATTGATGACTTTTCTCGGATGACTTGGGTATTCTTTATGAAAAACAAATCTAAAGTTTTATCTAAGGTTTTTGATTGGTTACACTTAGTCGAAAAAGAAACAGGTTCACATTTGGCCACTATTCATTCAAATAATGGAGGTGAGTATACCTCTAATGAATTTTTAGATTATTGTCGAGAACATGGAATTCATCGACAATATAGTAATGTTTATACTCCACAACAAAATGGAGTATCTGAATGAATGAATAGAACTTTAGAGGGCACAAAACATACCATGTTTCACTATAAATAGCTTGATGATAAGTTTTGGGTAGAAGCCATTAGTACTGTAGTGTATTTGAGAAACAGGTCCCCCATAGTTGCAATTTTGGGACAAACACCATATGAGGCATGGTATGGATTTAAACCAAAAGTTAAACACTTGAAAGTGTTTGGATGTCTTTGTTTTGCTTTGGTTCCTATTAAACACATAACTAAGTTGGAACCATGAAGTCAAAAATGAATCTTTCTTGGTTATTCTAAAGATAAAAAGGGGTTTCATTTGCTTGCATAGGATTCAAGCAAATTCATAGTGAGTCAAGATGTAATATTTGATGAGTTTGGGACTATGAACACTGTAGAGATTGATTCTCAGCTTGATAAATTAGAGAGGAAAATAACAAAAAGAGATAAGGGTTTGAATAATGGGGATAACTCTTCAAATTTATGGTATGAGACTCAAATTCCTTCACTTTCCTCTCCTTCATCTACAAGTTCATAGGTTGATGACTTAGAAATTGTTGAAAATTCTCTAAGTCTCCCTTCGAATAATGCACGTAATGAGAATTTTGGAGTCCCTAATTTGAATAATTTGACTAAGTATCCAAGATGGGCTCAATTTTTTTTTTTGACTTGATAACAGATGAAGTTGGTTTAATAAGGCCCAAAAATTCTCAAAAACAAGTAAACTATGCTATGGTTGTTAATACTTCCACTGAGCCATCCACATTTGAGGAGGCATCTTTGAACATGTTTGGCAATAGGCAATGAAATGTGAGTATGATTCCATACTTAACAATAATACATGGGTTTTATTTGATCCTCCTCCACATGTTAAACCCATCAGATGTAAATGGTTTTATAGGACTAAGTATAAATTAGATGGCTCCATTGATAAACATAAGGCATGACTTGTTACAAAAGGATATACGTAACAAGAAGGTATTGACTATAAGGAAACATTTGCACTAACTACCAAATGGCACACTATTCATATGGTACTTGCCTTAGCAGCACAAATAGTTGGAAAGTATATCAATTGGATGTTAAAAGTGCCTTTTTAAATGGTGATTTATAGGAAGATGTCTATATGAAACAACCTCAGGGTTTTGGACAAGTGGGTGATGAGCACAAAGTATGTAAATTGATAAAATCTTTGTATGGGCTCAAACAGGCACCCAAGGCTTGGTATGAGAAAATGGCTTCATACTTGAAATCCATTGGTTTTCATCATAGTGAATTTGATGATACTCTCTATTTTCAAGTGCAGGGTAAGAAAATGGTGATACTTGTTCTCTATGTTGATGACTTGTTTATTATAGGAAATGATGAAAACCATAACAAGTCTGTGAAGAAGGAATTAAAATATGGGTTTGAAATGATAGATATTGGACTTTTTCACTATTATCTAGGCATAGAGGTAACTTAGAAAGAGCATAGTATTTTCATTTCACAAACTAAGTATATTTATGAGTTATTAGATAGGCTTGGCATGAGTGATTACAAACCTGCCCTCACTCCCATGGAAAGTAACTTGAAATTGTTTAAGGATGATAGTAGTGTTGTTTTTTATGACACCACATATAGACAATTGGTGGGAGGTTTGATATACTTAATGATTACCAGGCTCGATATTTTATTTTTAATTGGAATTTTATCTAGGTTTATGCATGAGCCTAGATAAATTCATTGGCATGCAAAAAAATGAGTACTTCATTACCTTTAGGGAAAGAAAACATATGGCTTTGAATACCACTGCAACAAGAACTTCAAACTTGTTGGATATTGTGATGTAGATTTTGGCAGATGTGTGGATGACAGAGTGTCAACCACAGGATACACTATGTATATGGGTTTAGCTATCATTGCTTGGTGTTGTAAGAAGTAAGATATAGTGGTAAATTCATTAGTAGAATCAGAGTATATTGCAGTATGGGATGCTTCTAGATAAATTGTTTACCTTCATCATATTCTTGAAGATATTTAGGTTTCTCAGTTTGCTCCTACATAGTTATACATTGATAATTAGAGTGCAATCAAGATGTCTAAGAATCTAGTGTTTCATGCCAAAACAAAACATATGGATGTCAAATACCATTATCTGTGAATGTTGGTGGCAAAGAAAACTCTTGATCTAATATATTTCCAAACTACTTATTAGACAGTTGATATCTTCACAAAACCCCTTGACAGAATCAAATTTGAAAAATTTAGAAAAATGCTTGGTATGTGTCTAAAGACCTAACTTTGGATCATAGGGGGGTTGTTAGGACTTGTTCCAAAGTCTTAACATTAGGTTATATTTTTGGTAGGTTAATTAATATTATTGTAAATGGGGCATGCATATTTTAGTAAAGACACCCCCATAAAATAAACTTATTTTAATGTTAGGTAGTTTTCATGTTTTATATTTATTAATTAGAACTACCTTAGGGGTTGTTTTCTCATAAATAATTGGTTATAGGTTAGATGTTTTTACCAGTCATTGGTAAAAACTATATAAATCAATTTTTGAAAGGTAAAAGGGTTAATAGAGTAAAGGCACCCTTATGTATTTGATTTTTGAATATTAATAAAATACTTGTGCACTTGCACTAAGTGGGGACAAGGTTCAATCTATTTGGTTCAAGGAGCTATCAGTAACAACAACCAACAACCTTCCCATGTGGCACCACCAGTTATGGCTAGTACATCTTCACCTCATAATGTGGCTACCCTTGTGTAAGAGATTAAATATCTTTAATCCAAGGTGTAACATCTTGAAAAAGGTGCCTCTAGACCAACATAGGCTTTGGACTCCTTTACTCTACTTCATACACCATTAACATACCATATTTCTTCTACACCCTTATCACCAAGTTTTGTTCAACCCAAGCTTATTATATATGATGGAAAGGGTGATCCAAAGACACACCTGAGATATTTTCATGCAACATGCTTGGACTATGTTCCAAATGATTGGTTGCTAACGAAGCTATATTCATAGAGTTTAAAGGATTTTACTCTAAAATGGTTGTATAGTCTACTGAATTAGTTAGTCAAAGCATTCAATCCTTTAGTTGACATGTTCTTAGATCATTTTAGCATTAACATATGTGACAAGGATTCATATTCCCAAGTTCACAATAGAAACAAAGGTCAAATGAACATCTCACAGATTATGTTCTTAGATATAAGACTATCTAGGCTAAAATGACTAGCCCCATGGCTGATCAAGAATTATAATATCTCTTCAAAAAGAGTCTTCTTCTAGTTTTGCATGAGTCAATAATGTTCAAAAAAAAAAAATCCTTCACTAAGTTATGTCATACACTAAAGGAAAGGGAAGTCAATTTACTTTCAATGGGAAAACTCAAGTACACAAGCATATCAAAAACAACAAACAAGAGTAATATTAAAGTTCCATACAAAGTAAAGGCTAATGATAGAAACAGTCAAAATCAATCTACAGCTAATGCAGCTTCAGAGCCCCCTCAGTGAGTGGTTTTATCAGTGCCTCCTTGGCAAGCCTTTACTAATCTACTAGTATCACCGGCCAAAGTCTTACAATAGCTATTAGAATGCAATGTCCTATCTCTCCCTCCTATTTAAGAAGTTGATATAATAAAGCCTCTTCCACATAGATATGATTAGAATGGATTCTATAATTTTCACAAGGCACCAAGATACACAATGAATAGATGCATTAGTTTACCACACAAGATACAGGACTTGATAGATGGAAAACTTATTGATCTTGGCACTCCAATTGAGCTTCCTCAAGAAAATTAAACACAATATAAGGCTCTAAATTTTTCTCAAATACTTTCCCAAATCATTATAAATAGGATACAAGGGGCATGTTAGGTGTTTACCATTTATATCATACATACCGTCTACTAGCTACATACCAAGCACCTTCAGTTGAGTCACATCCTTTGAGAAACATGATTGGTGTGTATAATTCTAGAGTTCTAGCTATACCTTTGATCTCATTTTTAGAGTAGGAGATAGTTGAGGATTATTTAGATTACTATGTACTCTTTATCAAATGTTACTTTAATCACCATCCCATTCATAGTGTTATCATAGACAATGGATCTAGTGTGAACATATACACTATGACATTACTTTAACATTTAGGATATTCAGAGTAGGATATCACCCTGATGGACATAATTATCAGTGGACTTAGTGGACACATACAGAGTTCATTGGGTGAGATTGTACTTCCTCTATAGGTTGGTCCATCATATGTGGCCACACTATTTACTATTGTTCCTAGGGTAGGAGTCTTTGACATGTTACTTGGTCAACCATGGATCTAAAAACTTTGTTTAGTAACTTCTATAGTTCATAGATGCATGAAATACATTCATGCTAATTAGGATATTACAGTTGTTGAAGTTCTATATGAGTTGCCACTCCCCACTTTAGATCCATCTCCTACTCTATAGTCACTAGTTTTAACTCCTCTACTAGTTTCAATTTTTCCTCTAGTTAAGGTTCAGACATAGTTGACGACTCCCTCACCAACATAGTGAGTTTATACACTTCTATGGAGGCCTCTCTTAGAGTGACCACTACATCAATAATAGTTTTAGGACTCTAGATAGTTTTCATTTATAGTATTCACACCCAAGGTAATATCATTGAGGTCTCATACCTCTACACATAGAGCACATTTTTAGAGAGCTTCTTCTACTACCAGATGGGTCCCTAAGAGCCCAATAGTTGCATCCACTTATTATAGTTATAGGGAGACCCCACAATTGGTTTCCACTATAGATATTTTAGAGCACTTATAGCATACATAACTTTTAGAGTCACAGTCTCAGGCCTTCCATCATGTTGCATGTCATGCATGATCCCTCTCCTTGATACAAGACACCATGATAGGGAGTCTCTTATGAGACTCATCAGTTAGTATCATTTCTTCTCAGTCTTTCTTATACATAATTTCTCATCTTACTTGTACATAGTTTCTTTTCACTTTCTTGTACATAGTTTCATTTTGCTTACTTGTACACATATTATTTCAAAATACCAAAAATAATATAATATTTCAAAATACGAAAACATTCAAATAAATCAAAACACTAAAAAAAGTTCAACTGTATGCATTATCCATGCTTTACATTTATAGTACCACATACAAACTTACATTTTGTTGTTCTATTTTATTGTTTATTGATTTATCTACATTACCATGCTTCACTTGATCTTCTTTGATTGTGTGTAGTGATACCTAGATCATTGATTGCTTCACTCTACCCATTAAGGGGGAATCCTACTTTTACATTCAAGACATACATCAACATATCTACCCATTGGGGGCATATTCTATATGACTACACCATCCAGGTTATGTCATTCATGTACCACACACTCTAGTTATTGTGTTAATGTACATTACTTATTAGCTTACATAGATTATTCTATTGACACTCACTAGTATATATCACTTATGTATTTCTTAGCATCTACCTAGTCTTGTACTACATGTTTTGTATACTTTCACTTCTTACTTTGATTAGTTAGATGTGTTAGTATTTCTAGAATTTACATGACTTTCTTTCTTTCTTTGACTAGCTAGATGTGATTGCATTTCTTAGTTCCTATTTTGTTACATGTTTTTGCCTTAGGACATTTGCTAATGTCCTTTGATTGTACTCTTGTATGTTCTTATGGTCCTCATGCTAATCTTGTTTGTTTGCAATTTTATGTGTATGTGGGAAATTGAAGATGCTTTGTATGCTTGATTTTCATAGTTTGAGTGGCATGTGCCCATGTCCATTGTTTTCTTGGCCCCTTGGAGTTTTTTGTATGCTTCTTGATTCTTGATTTGTGTACTTGGTTGCTTTTTTGATTCCCAATCTTTTACAATTCCATGATCCACATCATGCATTATCTTGCTTTCTTGGATGACATGATGGACATCTTCTCCATCCCTCCTTGAAAACTAACAATATTTATAGTTTTAGTTCAATGTACTACACATGTTATTACATTGTTACATCTATCTAGGCATACCCATATTGATCTAATAATATCCAACATAAACTATGCTCTATTTTGAGACATATTTTAGATTATCATTGTTATATCATGTATTTCATAGTATAATACACTTGTCAGGATCTTTCTTCTAGTCACAATCATTGCAGGGTCTGCATTTCTACCCTTAAAAGAGGGGGAAACAAATAGGGGTTTGGTCATAGAGATTAAATCCCTTTACTAGTCAAAAATTAGTTTTTAAAACACTCAAAAGAGTAATTAGAATTCAAAACATGGAGAACAAACCAAAAAAATAGGGATAAACATAGAATAGTCATCAAAAATTGTAAATTATAAGATCACCCCATTCAAACTACAATGCCCTATAGAAAAGTGTCCACTTTTGGTGCTCCTATCCAAATAACTAAAAACCTAGAATTTTTAGAAACAGATAGAAAGGTAAGTTCAATTATAGTTTTGTCAACTATAGTTTAGTCTAGATTGGGTAGTTTTAGTATAGTTTTACTCAAATTATATAGATATAGGGGGCATCATGTGTGGTATGTGTTGGTTGAATATTTTGTCGATCAGCGTATTGATAAACAAAATAGGTCTGATCAACCAAAGTAGGAAGATTAGTCATCAAAATGTGTAGGTTTACCACATCAAAATGGGACTAATCTCTCCTCTCACCAAGGGGAGGTTCCCTATAGATATGCTATATATTTATAAATATAAAATAATACTCAAGGGTAGGACAAACCATCCATCTCTCTTTTTTTAGAGATGATGCATGTGGATCAAAGGAGAAATCTCAATTGAATTGACAGAAAGCACTCCTCTTCTTTTAGAAGTACTATTCAACAAACCACAAGAATACACATGGTAGTAAAAGAAAAATGTAACTAAGGATGTAGACCAACAAATCAAGATGTAACACAAAATCTCTACTTGAATTTCTCAAGAGTAAGATACGAAGGACAATGAGGGCACAAAGTCATCCCAAGGTCCTTTACACAAAAATGAAAAGAAAACACACTAAAGGAAATTATGAGGGCACAAAGTCTCTTCACAGTTGACTCTTCAGGACACCTTCCTGACTACTTTTACTAATTTTGCTTGTTGAATAAATGGAACATAAAATATCTCAAGGAAAAAGACATAAGAATAGTTTCCCCAATAACAAAGATATCACAACACAAAGTTTGAAAAGTCACTTGCTTTCTTATTCTAATAACAAAATATGATCAAAAATCTAAGCTCAAAGTCTCAGTAATGCCTTTCAATTTGGGCAAAGTTTCATTTTTGATTGTCAAAAAGAGATCTATTTACAATAAAAGAGAGTCCCTTATATAGCCTCTTCAAGAAGGACTTGGGAATAGTAACACATCATGTTGAATTCAAATTTGTTAAGGAGACATGATAGAATTTAGGGGCATCTACCCATTTGCTTTTCTCAATGTAGGGAAACAAGTCATGCTATTGAAAGTTTGCATCTTTTGATGTCCACCTAGCAATCTGATCTTTCTTCATCATTCCTTCTTTTTTGGTTAATTAAATCAGGTCCTAGATTCAAATTGCTATTCTGTTCCTTAGTAACTTTCTGCTAGTCTTGGCCTTAAAGCCTTTGAATGCATTCAAGTCCATAGATTTAAATTTAAAAGTATCAATGGCTATTTTATGAGCTTTGAAATTGTTGTTCATGCCCCTATCAATATGCTTTTAATGGCTAGTTCATTATTTTAGAATTTAACGTCTTCAGGCACGTCACCCCTTGGTCTTTCTTTGGCTTTCCTATTTTGCATCCTCCTGAAGGGAAGGTGACCCTTCAAATTTTTGGTTATACATCTTCCCAAAAGGAAGGTGACCCTTTAGCTTTGGGGAAATTTCCTTCAATTTTGTAGCCGAGAGTCCCCCGCAAGGGCACCTACCCTTCAGGGTCCTTCAACGGCCTTTTCTTTAGAGTCTCTTTGCAGACATTCCCACAGACTTTTTCCCCAGGCTTTCTCTATGGGAATTTTCCTTGAGCTTTTTCTATGGGCATTTTCCCATGGACCACGAAATTGTTTCTATCACTTTGCCTTTCATCTTTGGAAAATTCCTTCAGGTTTTCCTCCTGTAGCTGCTTTCCCAAATTCCTTCAAAATTTTTGTCCAAAGGAATTCCTTCAGACAAAAGTCTAAAAGAATTATTTCTTGCCTTAGTCTTTGTCAACTACCTTAAACAAAAATTTGAAAGAATTTACCTTTGTGGCGTTCTTTGAAAATGACCCTTCCAAAGGGTGCTTTCATTGACCAAGTGCCCTCTCCAAGGGCACTTATCCTTCAGGAGGCTTCTTTGAACTTTTGAATTTAAACCACTCCTTTGAACCAAGCTTTGAACCAAGTTGACGATCCCTTTTATTAAACCAACTGAGTGAACCATTTGATTGAACCAAAGCATTGAACTGCTTGGTTGAACCAAACATTTAACCAAGCCAATGAACCAAGCTTTAAACCAAAATAGTTCAAGCCAATGAACCCTTTAATTGAACCAAGTGGAAGAACCAAAGCATTAAACTAAGTGGATGAACCAACTGAGTGAACTAAAGTATTAAACTAATTTGTTGAACTTGCCTTTAAACCATTTGATTGAACCTGCCTTTGAACTTGTTGAACCTTGAACCCATTGAACCTTTGAACCAAAGTGGTTCAATGGTTCAACGATTCAATGATTCAAGCCTTCTTCTCTTTGATAAGTGTTTCGAAGCCATTGAACCATGATGAAGTTGAACTTTGAACCCTTATGAAGCACTTAACTCTTGCCAATGACGTTGAACCTTTGAACTTGTTAAACCCATTGAACCAAAATGGTTCAAGGTTTAATAGTTCAATGGTTCAATGGTTAGATCCTTGCTTAGATGCTTGTTGATGGACATTTTTGATTAAACCAAGGCATTAAACCAATCCTAAAAATGACTGTGTTGGAAATTGATTCTTTTGATTAAACCCGCCTGCAGAAGCCTTTGAACCTATAGAAATGAACCTGCCTACAGAGTCTGTAGATTCTTGAGAAGCTTGAAAAATGAGGAATTTAAATGCCCAGGACAAATTTTGGAAAGGGAAGAGATAGTTTTGGTATGTAGGACCAAAATAGTTCAAATGTTGTCCCAAAAATGAATGATATTTTTTTTGGGGGTACAACAATATGATGGTTCTCATTTCTAGTTTCAGATTAGGTAGTTAGTACAACCTTGAGATCAGAATTCATGTTATAAACACTAGTAATTGGGAGTAATATATGTGACACATTTTCCTTCTTTTCTTTCTAGTTCATTATATTACCTAGGTATCCTCAAAAGTTATGTGTTATATTCCATCTATAGGTGGCTGACATCATTTGAAAGTGGCTTTCATATAATCCTAGTTCTTAGTTTCAGAGTGTCTTTCATACAATCCTAATCTCCACCTTTTAGAGTGGCCAAGATTGGCCTATCTCTTATTACACATTTAGATATCCATGCCATATTTTTAGATTATAGAGCATTAATGGGCTTCATGAGCCATCTCATATGACACACATTCATATTAGTATTAGTTCATAGTTCATACTTAGTGGGTAATGATGAAGCTAAAGGACTAGCTAGCCTTTTTATTCTTGAACCACCTATTTAGATGGATTAGACACATAGTCCAAACATAGATTAACACATGCATGATCACATAGCTTCACTACATAGTGGGTGACAATGGAGACAAAGGGCTAGCATTTTTATTATTGAGCCACCCCCAAGGAATTAAGCACTCAACTCTATTCATGATATTACTCTTCCTAAAACACATACCCAACATCACTCAACATTACTCAGCATCACTAAACATCACTCAACATCATAATAGATTATTTATTGATTCATGTACCCATTAAGGTGTATTTTTCCTTTCTCTTCCTCTCTCTTTTACCCAGCCTTTGTATGTTCTTATTTTATACATAGTGTGTCTAGTAAGAATCCTTATTTTCTCTTGTATATTTATGCTTCACATTGTGCTCACTCTATGCACACTCAACATCACACATCTTCATGGGCTTCACCCTTATATGCAAATTTAGGTACAATTTCCATTTTTCCTTTATCCTAGTATTTCAATTTGTTGCATCACTAGAATAAAGAGGGAGGAAAATGCAGTCATATAAAATGTCTAAATTGGTGATTTGAGTGTGGCTTGCAACACCCCATCAATAGGTCCTTTTTGTATTTTATTTCAACCCTTTTAGACACATTTTTCTCATTATCATTCATCCAAAACTATTCAAACAATCATTTCACCTTAGCCAAATAGTATTCCCCATGCCAATCTTATTCCCCTAGGTCTCGAGCCTATAGGATAAGAGCACCTCATTTGGAATATAGCACCAAACACCAAAGTGTCCTATTTTTAGTAGTCCTATCCATTTTCACTTTGAGCCCTAATGATCATTTTCATCCAATCCTTATCCTTAATTAGGTTATCCTAGTGTGA
Source organism: Torreya grandis (assembly GCA_037957365.1). Taxonomy (NCBI): domain Eukaryota; kingdom Viridiplantae; phylum Streptophyta; class Pinopsida; order Cupressales; family Taxaceae; genus Torreya; species Torreya grandis. The sequence goes on from JARHVA010004157.1 coordinate 327,973, forward strand.
ATACATCTAACCCATGATCAATTGTTCCCTATAAAATCCCCCTCAAAACTAATTTATAAAGAGAGGTGACCAAACTTTCAAAGCAAATAAGAATATAAAAAAATCACTTAGGCAAACTTCCCTATTCTTTGCACACAATCACCCAACATAACTACAACCATACTAAAATCCTCATACCAATCCCTAGCCACCTCAAACACTATCAAATTGGTATTTTCATCCATGCCACACTATTTCACAAAGAAAATTAGGTGGGAGAACTACATATGGCTTGATCCCTCTTTGGAGTATTGGTATGTAGGCAACATGCCCACATAAGGGGTGTGGATTTCATATTCAATACATCGTACACACTGACCCTCCCCCCTCTTTCTCAAGTGACTCAAATATCATTTTATCAATCATGATGGAGGGTTAGCATTTGAAGTTAAAATCAGCTCCATAATGAGTTCTATCAATAATCAACACTTGATTTTTCATAGGCATGCTCACACAAGCACAATGTAGCTACCCAAAAAGTTTTAGGTCTCTATGATTAGTTTGGAGAATAGTGGTAGGAACAACAAATAACATTAGACATCAAAGCATCCAATTTTTAGTGATCCTATCCATTTACCAAATGAAATCTAGATTCAAGTTTATGACACCTTCCTAGTCCTACAAAGACATTTTCAACATCTGTATTAGTTGTCATAGTATATTTTCTAGCTAAGTTATATTTCTTCCTATTTATTTCTATTTTTAGAAAGGTAAAAAAGATAAACAACTAAAAAAATTAATATTGTATTTTTTGCTATAATTTTTACTAATTTATTTATCTAGACCCTTAACTAACATAGGAATAAAACTCCATTATTCCCAAATAAATTAAATCAAAGGGGTAAGTGATAGATCCAAACTTATTAACCCTAATTTTTAGTAATTTTAGAAATTTTTAGTTGTAATTTTTTTGTTTTGAAAATCCAATCCTATTAACCCTTTTAACCCTCCACAAAACCCTCTTGTTCCTAATCCTAACCTTGCACCTATCCCTCCACAAAACCCTCTTGTTCCTCCTCATATCCCTCCACCTAACCCTCTTATAATTCCACAAAATCCTCCAAGTAGTTAGCAGATTATAATTAAAAACATTATGGGAAATAAAATTGAAATTGAAGAATTAATTAGGAGAATGAGGGATACCACTTCCACCAACCCCCACTACACCCATATAACCAATTCCCTAGAGACATTATTAGGTCAAATTGACTCTATAATGAATCAAATTGATAGATTGACTTCATATCAAGATAGTTATAGGGATTATTATGCTAAAAATTTATCAAAACTTGAGGTTAATAATAATGAAATATCAAAAGCCTCCATTTTCACTTTATTTCTTGACCTAGCCACCAATTCCCCATTTCCCATAACCAGTAAGCATTTCCCAATCAATCGCTACCAACATAACTTAATCACAACTAATTTCTGGGATTGATGGTGGATGGTGTTTGACTATCTACCATGTAATAACCATGAGGTATCCTTTTTTTTTATGAAACTCTATTATGAGTTTGTCCTTAGTGAGATTCTAAACTATTATGATTGTAGTGAGTTTCAAGGTTGAGGGAAAGGCTTTGTCTAAGATCAACTAGATGCACATTGTACACCTAATTAGGTGATAAGGATCTATATCCAAAATCCACTTGAACCTGAGATCCCCTCTATATTTCATTAGGTCATGGAGATCGATACTCTTCATGATCTTAGTTTGTTCACTGATACATGCAATCAACATTCAAGTAGTCTCTCACAGATTGATGCTAGACATATGCCACCTACTATGCATACCTAACCCCACCCTTGTAATTCTTGTGGAGATATGTGCATTGGACGTTATGATGATGATGGCACTAGTGGTCTAGAGGAATTAGTTAATATTCTTATGAGTGTTGATTTTTTGGCATGCAAATTTAGTGTGCAGACATTAGCCACTACCTAGATGTAAGTATATTTTATATAAATGTCATGTTAAATTTAAGTTATATTTTCAAATTTAATTTATCTAACAATTAATTACATATAAATTAAATGATATGTGCCATTTTTTATGTAATAGGAGGTGATAGTGCCTTCATCATCATAGTTAACATTTATATCATTTAGTTTAACATAGACATTATTTTCATATATGGATCTAGTTGCTGGCCCATCCACTAATGCATCTATCTCTATTAGGATGACACCTTTAGCATATATAGAGGTAAAATTTTGAGTTAATCTTATGCTATATGTACATTTAGTTTATGTATATTTTCCTTGCAAGTTTAAATTAAATTTATCTATCAAGTATCTTGATGCACAGGTTCTAACAAGCTTCCCTGATATGGATAGAAACACACACTTACCTTTACCAAATACCTAGCTCTGATCTTTTCTTATGCTTCTTTATATTTTATCTTCAATCTCTTTGATCACTTTACATTTACTAGGTCTTTCTTATTCACTCTTATATACTTAATGGATATTAAGCCTCCTTGTATTCACATAATCCTCCTTCTCTACTTGAAGTATTTTACTAATTGACTACCTCTACAATATTTCCTTTTAACATCAACCTCCTCAGTTCATACATTGTTTTCATGTTCTCTCTCATTATCCCTGCTCTATTATTTACAGTCTTCTTATGTGTTTCATAGGTCTACATGCTACTATTTTTTTTTTTACTTCCATGATACTCATAAGAACATCTACCTACTCAATTAAATCTCATTTCATGCATTTAATCATTACACACAAGCTCCAAGCTTCAAATCTTTACTTAACTCTTCTTGCATCTTTGACACCTTCTTTCTACTAGCCCCTTTTTTAGGAAAATCTCCATGTTATAAGTAAACCACAAAGCTACCAACAAAACCAAACCCACATTTAGATACCCATTTACATCATATATCTCATGTAGGGACTTTCATAATTTAACTCTCTTTGTAGAATACTTAATTTAATACCCCTTAGGACTAATTACATCTCCTAGGCCTAATTCAAGGCTATTGACTATGAAACCATACCATATAGACTAAAATAAAATCTAAACCTTAAAAATAATCTTCCTCATATATAAATACACTTGTCCACAAATTTTAATGACTTTTCATTAGTTGAATCACTTGTTTTCTCATTTTCTAATTTTAAACCCTAACTTGTGTTGCCTTAGTCCCGCACCTATCCTAGAGGATAATAAATGAGATATAATGACATTTTGAACCTTATAAAATATTATAAGGATTTAAATGGATCCAAACATACCCCACACATCTTTTCAAACTACTAATTTTCCTTTCTCAATATTAAATCACTCTCAACATGTAGTTTTATAGAATTTTTGTACCCCTCCAACATGACTATATCAACAAATAAGACAGAATAAACCCTTAATACCCTTTACCTTATTTTTAGATAAATTATAATAATCACACACGTGGAAAAAAAATATCCCATAACATTCACAATAACTTAAATCCTCAACTCTATTTCCAAGAACTCTAAATGGTCTTTCTTTATGACTATGCAAACTCAAAATTGTTACTAATTGGGTTGTATATAGTCTTCCCGTGTATTTTTGAATTTTATAAATATTATTGAGAATTTTAATTTGTTTAAATTAATTTCATATAGATCCTCTATCCTTTAATCATCTTTTAACTATTTATAATGATAATTTAAACTGATTGTGTTGTCCTCTTTCTGACTATGCCTAAAGACATGGTATTGAAACTTGGGTTTCACCACTTTGAACTTGTAGACTACTAACTTGAATCTTATATATTTATATATATGAACACCAAAGGATTGATAATAAAATTTTAGACACTTATTTACATTTTAATCTATCCAAATAAGCTTTACAAGTAAGGACAAATTTCTTGATATGTCTCTTATTATTTTTCTCTCCCTAACTTTGCCTTCTCGAAGTGATACTATTATTTCCCCCTCCTACTCTTCCACTCCCACTTCCTACATGTATTAAAATTTTATAGTACCTAAAACATCCAATATACTTTCTATTCTTGGCCATTTTGCATTGTATAAAAGTTATACTTCTATGAATCTTGGTTTACATAGTCTTTTCATGATATGCACATTGAAATACGTTTCCAAGTATATCTTGGTTTACATTAAAAAAAATTCTATATATATATATCTGATAATTTATATAAAAGAAATGATACCTTTTTTAGATGAATATTTTATGGCTCAAGTAGACACTCATCCCTCTCTGTGAGCCGAGACAAACATTGAGGTATTTATTAACTTGTAATTTTGAATTGTAAAAATAGACTTGTTTTAATAATATTACTACATACTTGGAGAAAATATAACCTATGTGAATGTATTTTGTATGCAGGGTTGTCTTATGACATCTTGCAGTCCCATTTAGATGATTAGTAGGGTAATTTATCATGTTTCTCCCATATTTTAGATGCCTATTCGATTAGTTGAGCCTTCCATTGAACTTTTTAGGAATAAAAAATAGAATAAGTAGGACCGTAAGCTTGCATTAAGTGCATGTTTAAATGATTTTTTTTTTAGTTTAAAATTAATTTCTTAACAACTGGTTGAATGTATTTTATGTTAATTTTGTAATAATACTTGTATTTGAACAAGTTTAGTTGCAAGAGAGCTATGAGCATAGGAACCACATTAAGACCTTGAAGAAATATAAGGAATTAGAGGGTTCTCCATCTACTATTAGGGATTCCCAAGGAGAGTCTTATTTAATTAAGGCAAAGAGAGGGAGGTTATTTGATGAATATAATTTCTTTAATGATATGTACTTTTTTGTACGCCTATATGGAAATTTATGCATTTTTGGCATTGTATATACATATATGAAATTAACATAACATTAGATAAAATGTTTGTATGTATACCTATCATGACAATCTATGTATTATTGACATTACATACATGTGCCTATATTCTATGCCTATCATGGCAATATATGTAATTTATATTTCATTGTGTGTTATTGTATAGTGTTATTTTGATCTTTCAAAATATTATCTATTAGATCTCGTATTTAATGTTATACACAAATGAGGATTAAAAAATTATTCTTTTCAATGCTATAAATCTCAGATCTCCCATATTTTTTTAAATTAAAGTTTTTATTTCATTATGTGTAGTGGAAATGACTAATGACAGTCTTATCTATTTTGAATTTGTCATCACCCATTTATAACTTTTAAATTGATCATTAACAAAATTAGATTACACTTAAAAACCATACCCAATCATGTTTAAATTTTTATAATGTAAAGACATAAAATCATTCATAAATCCTTGAAAATTTCTCACTCAAATAAATTTACCTGTAAGTTACTTGACCTTTCACCTTCACTTGGCTCTAATGCCTTTTTGAATAGCTTTTATTGAAACTAGGACTACTTTTTGTATGCCTTCTATTATTCTTGTTCTTTTATATTTTCCATCACCTCTCGAGTAATCTATATCAATACCTCTTCTGCACTCAACTCCTTTTGGTGACCATGTACACGATCTACTTCTTGATCTTTGCAACTTTATCTTTGCTCAACTTATAAGATGAACTTCTACCTGACCTTGACTATAATGTCTTTAGTTTGATAAAAGGAAACTTTTCTAACTTGAAACATAATATTCATTCATGAGACAATGATCCATATTTGGCCAAAACCCTTTATCATCCCATAATACCACCTAATGCACAGTTTACTCTTTTATGTTTAGGAAGGATATGAAAGTCCTATTCATATGATATAATATCATGAACAATTCCAACCTCACTTATCCACTCTTATTCTCAACTCAGTTCAAAATACACTCTCAAACAATCTTCTTTTAAACTAGTCAATTACTAATTAGGTCAATAGGTTAATTACTTGTAATAGAGTTTTTCAATAGGTTAACTATTTATTAGGTCAATAGGTCAAAAGGTAAATTACTCATTAAGTTTATATATCTCTATACCTAGTTGTTACTCCAATAGGTCAATTTATCAAAATAGATTTTGTAGCCTTTAAAATTATTTCTAGTAGTCTTTTAGAAATTTTAACATGTTCTAACCCTTACCCAAGTTTATAGAAATCAAATCAACCAAAAAATCATCTTACCTAAGTTTTAACATGTTTTTTAGGTTGAGAGTTTATCTCAACTATTGTTTTGATGATTCTTAACCAAAAACTAACACTACCAACATGTTTGGGTGAGCGAATAACATCTAGGACCAGGTTCTTGTCCTCCCATCAAGCCTAATCGATAAACCCACCACCCATTTTGGTCTTAATAAAACCCTTCCCAATACAATAAAAATACAATTATTTATCCTAAGTACAAACATGCATAAAATTAAACTTGTAAGCCATTTCTATGAACCATCAAATCTCTCCCTTGCCTCTTTAATCCTTCTAATCTCATCCTAGAGCACTCATATGGAACCTAATGAGAATTATACATATCTCATTATATCTCATATAAAATATCCAAAAGTTTTACCTCTTTTTTATATGTTGCATTGCATTTAATAGTTAAGGTTTGATCTACGTAGGAAATGAGTGAAATTGTCTTTTATTTTTATGCGATACATTGTCGATTCTCTATCTTGTTATTTATGTCTAACTGCATAAAATGGGTAAAATTTTTCATATAGAGATACATCCCTATGACAGGATTGTTTTGAGAAGTCATCAATAATTTTGGCAACACCTTTTTGGCAATAGTTTTGAAGACTCAGCATAGAACATAGTGAGTTATGAAGATCCTTAGTAGAGATTTGAATATCTACATAAGTAGCTCCAAAGATTCTTCATCAAGATATGAAGATGTTCTATTGAAGTTCTAAAGATCTGCTAGGCAACTTTGAATACATTTCATTAAAGCTTCAAAGATCCACCTAAGTAACTCTAAATACATTACAACAAAGATCTGAAGGCATTCCAATGAAGCTCTAAATACTTATCCAATCATGATCCAAAGATGCCTAACCATGATCTAAAGATGCCCATCTATACTCTACAGACTCATTTTGCAACTCCAAAGATATCTATTGTACATATATAGATTTTCCCTCTTTAGATATATCATTTTAGACATTACTATTCATAGTAATAGTCTAAAATGATTTGGATATAAGTGTATTTCTATTTTTTAAATTTAAACATAATATCTTTAGAAAATTTTTAGTTATACTCGATCTATTATTGGTTGAATCGATTCCAATGCCTCTTATAAGCATGGGATTTGATTCCTAGATATTTTATTTTTAATAAGTGTATTTTTCTATTTAGATCACCAAATTTTGTATTCTAAGAATGTTCATTGATATGTGTTTTAAAAACATTTCTCCTTCTCATTCTAGGGTAATAGAGAGAAGAAAATCAAGAAATATTCAAGTGTAATTTTACATCAAAATTCATAGCATCTATTTATGTTCCTTTTGATAATGAATTATTAATAAATTAATAAATTTTATTCCACTACTAAGTTAAAGTTGATCATGTTTTGAGAAAGGAACAAGGGCCCACTTCTTCTTGAAGATCAAGACAATTGGTTTTTCTAATTTATAGTTTAAAATTGTATTTCTTTTGATACAAGAATATTTCATTTTACTGCAAGTGTGATTTCCATTTTAATGCAAAATGTGTTTATTTTAATGCAAGTGTGTTTTCATTAAATGAAAAATTTATTTCAATGCAATGCAAGTGAGTTTCCTTTATGTAAAGTGTGTCTTTCAATTATCATAAGAGTGAAGTCAATAAGAAAGTTTGTTGTCTAAAAAAGTCATCTCCATATTCATAATATAATAGGAAGTTGTATAAGTGAAAATAATAAATAAACATTCTCATATTATGAAATACAACATTATCCTACCCAGTCGGGCAAGTCGAGTGAAGACACTGTAGTGTCTTATGCCATATGTTTAAGTTCTGGATGTTGATGGTGTGAACTAAAGAATCCTTTTAACAAGGAATTTCATAGGGGATATTCAGTTGGAAAAAATTCCTATATTTACCTTTTTTACAACATAGTATTAGAATCTTTTTTGTTGTGTTTAGGATTTAAACATCAACAACATAGTACACATCCCTCAAACAATGGACTGTTAACTAGATTATCCAACATCTCATTACATATAGCCTTAGACACTATAACTAGTATGAAATAACACTAATATATTGATTGATTAAATTAAATGTATATCAATAACCTATCATAACCTTCTATATTAATCCATTTGACAAGTTACAATGATGGGTCCAAAAATTCAACTTTTTGGTATTAAACAAGTAACTTCTTGAGCTTCAACTAACATTTATACCTTTGGGACCTCCACCTAGGAATATATGACTTTGATCATGTCTAGATAGTCAAATTAAATTTTACCACACTTCCATGACATTCAAATTCACCCAAAAGTGCATTTTCACTACCATTTAAGAGTATAGAAACACTGATAACAAATGTTGTCAAAGTTTAAGTTATGGTTGCAAAACTCTAGTTTTGATGATTTATGACTAAAATGACACTTTTAAGACATTTTTAAGGGTGTATAACATCTAGTACCAAGTTTTTACCCTCACATTAGGCTTGATCGACTAACCCACCATCCATTTTGGCCTCAAGAATGCCCTTCCCAACACAAAAAAATGTAAATTTTTAGTCTAAGTTCAAACACATGTAAAATTAAACTTGTAAGTAATTTATGTGAACTATTATATCATTTCCATACATATTTAATCCCATTAATTTCACCTTAGATCACTTAAGTGGAATAATGAAGCGTAATCCATTGGACAAGTTGTACTGAGGGGTCCAAAAATGCAACTTTTTGGCATTAAAAAAGCAACTTTTTGAGCTCCAACATGAATTTCTACCTCTAATACCTCCACCTAGGAATATATCCCTTATATCACATATAAATAGGTAAATTACATGTTATCACACTTCCATGACTTTAGATACACCTATAAGTGCATTTTCACTATCGTTTCAAAGTGTGGAAACACTAACAAAAAATGTTGTCAAAGTTTAAGTTATGGTTACATAACTCTAGATTTGAATCTTCCTGAATAAAAACTAATACTAAAAACATGTCTAAGGGATGTATAATTTATATTACAAGGATATTAACCTCCCATCTAGATTGATCAACAAACCCACTAGCCATTCTGGCCTCAAGAATGCCTTTCCCAATACAAGAAAAATGCAATTTTTAGCCTAAGTCCAAACACTTATAAAACAAAACATGTAAGTCATTTCCTAAGATTCAATAATGCCCAACCTAAGATTATCTTAGATTCAAGAATATATAGTTATCTACTGATATTACCAACCTATGAAGGTGGAAGCTTATTTGGCACCACTAACCTATAAAAAATTGTTAGTAAGTAATTAAAAATAAAATTCATATGTACAACCTAGAAAATAAAAAACATTTGGTAAAATTGATTACAACTATATTTGAATGTTCAACATGCCTACATATTTCAATCCAAAAAAACACTAAGATCTTATTTAAACTTGATAGTATCAAGAATAGATTCATGGTCTCCCTCCCAAACTTTCCATAGTTTCTTATTTAATGGCCTCCCATGATATTTTTGTAATTAAATATTCATTACAAGAATCAAATTTGATTAGAGCAATATATTATTGTGCATTTTAAACTCTTCAAACAACCATTTATCTAAATATTTTATGGGATAGAATCAAAACCAAGTTCCAATGACTACCATTGACCCAGTGGGATAGTCAATGTTTTCTCCATCTATAACTAGGGAAGTCAATTTTTTCTTTCTATCTACACATGGACACAAGTAATAATAAATTACCTCTTCATTATAATTATCTAAAATAACTACAAAAACATGACCTATATCAAAAAAACCTATTTTAGCAACAATATGAAGATATATGATGAGAATAAATTATACATAATGAAAAATATTCTACCTAACTGCACTAGATCAGATACATGGTCAAAGTCATCTGATGGTGTCATATTTGTAGGTTACAATTTTGTTGTAACCTGATATGTGTTGATTAGAATTAGAGATTTGAAACTCCAATAATCCACCCACTCTTATGACTCACACTCATTCCAAATAGAGTCCATGCATGTAGAATAGAAACATGACAAATGTCTTATATGAACAATCCAAGAACTTGCATTTGAGACATTAAATGAGTAGAGGTCAGTTAAACCCATTAGACTCATAAAATACTCATAATTTTCTGATTATTCTTCTTCCATTAACCATAAAAATCTTAAAATAGTAAAATTTTGTTGAGCACTATGACACATGTTCTCATTACACCATTTAACCATAGTTTTTTGATTTATCAAATGAAAACCCTCTTCAAACTTTAACTCCTCCCTTGAAATATCTCTTTTTACACATTATCCAACACCATCATACTACCCTTTTCCATGGATAACCTTGGTAAAAATCTAAATGTGTTATACACCTGTGGTAATATTCATCCTTCTCAACTACTAAAACATCCATGCATTTTTGAATTATGATGTACAATTGTCTAACCAAATGTAATGTTGATTGAAAGTAATGTTCCTCTCACTCAAATATTCATAGAACTTATAAAAACAACATTGCACATAATCTAAACAATGTGATCAATCATCATTAATATATAAATAGTAATCCATTAATATTTTCCATTGTTGCTCTATATTATCAGGTGCATGCATGAATATGGTAACTTGTTATGAGTTTTAATATTGTGATTGAACTTACATTTGTGGTTTGAATGTGTATTCTTAAGAAAAATCAAATACTAAAATAATCAAACCAAGTGGGAATGTATCTTTGCTTATCTTAAAATTTTCATCCAACCATCTAGCCCTATGTGTGTGCCTTGCATACTCAAATAATCTTCTCCCTAAATTTGAAAAAAATTTTGGAAAAAGGTATATTTTTTTAACAATCTCACACCTTTTATATTCTTTATCATATTTTACTTGATAAATCACTTATTTATATTTTCTTAAACCAACTAATTCCTATCCAATTGCACTTGTAATTTCCTCATGGATATATTTTTTAATTTTGGCAATCCACCACAAATGTTGTAATTTTCATTTAAACATGATTTGTTTTAAAATAATTATCCATCTGGTCTTTAAAAAAAGATGGTTGAAATAAATTCCATGACTAATTTTGGTGGTAATTCAATGCCACACTCTTAAAAAATGCTGTTAGTATGCAAAGTACAATAAATATGGTGAAAAAAATCATAGTGCATTGAAAATTCAAGATGTTGCCTATAATAATAAGTGGTACGTGTGTGATTTCCTTTTACATAAAAAGGTTTTCCATATCAAAATATCTTTGAAAAAAAGATAATTGTGAATATTTTTCTAAAAAATTAGAGTATAATTGTGTTTGAGCCATATCCAATAAATGTTTTGGATGCAGTTCATGGTTATGAGAATCAACTCTTCTTTTCTCTACATCTCTTGTATTTAGTGAAACTCTTGTATTGTGTTTCCAAAATTGAGCAAGTAAATCTTTAAGAGTATCAACTATAGCCTTGTCCTTTTGTGGAAGTCTACAAGAGAATGACCAAAGCTCATTGGTATTAGGTTTATTAAGTCTTTCACAACTTTTAATTACTTTAGTTAATTTTTTTCTATTTATATTAAGTGTTTAGCTTATTTTTATAAACTATTCATCTTTTTCCTATTTTGTCACTTACTACACAAGTTGTAATTATACAGCGGGCAACAATACAATATTGAGTGCATGATTTTGGGCCTATAATCTGATATGCATCATGTAAATTTTCAAAAATTTCATTGTTTTCATCATCTATGTTAGATGTTCTTTGTCCTAATGTATATATTATAGGTCTCATCTTAATTAGTTTTATCAATGAAACAAATAATTTACATCTTTGACTATCATAAACCAAATTATCAAAGAAAGTATCCCAAATTTATTGATCTAGTCTTCTTGAATGGTGATCAGACATTTTGTTATGCATTAGTTCTAAAATATTTTCATCCACTTCAATTAAGTACTTGTATTTCTTATGCACAATTCTTGGAGGTGTTGTTAATGGTGGAATTTATTGAGATGATGTTTTAAAATAGTTATTACTTCATTGTTTAGAGGTGGGATGACATTTTATTCATTGTTTATTTCTTCATTATATGTTTCCATGAAATTTTCTTGATGGTTAATTTCATCATTACTTGTTTTCATCAAATTTTCTTCATTCATGCGGGGTGAAGCATCATAAAAAACCTCATCATCAACAATATCAAAAACTTAAAACTTTGAATGTAAACTTCCAACATTATCTAATTAATTATTATAAATTTAATTATTATTCATTTTCATTATGGTCAATTTCATAATTATTCAATTCATTATGGTCAATTTCATCATTTTTTAATTCATTATTATCAATTAGCTCATTATCTATGCCATTTGGTTTATCAAGATTAGGGTTTGTACCTTGTATACCATAAAGTTTTTACATTCATATCTTGTTTTTCTCTCTCAATCTTATAATTCTCCTAGTGTTTTATTCTTAAATATCTTTTTCTTCCTCGAACATGATCCATCACCCATCAAGGATAATTGATAGATTTTCAAAGGTGGGGTCAAGTACACAAGTCATGTATGTCTCATATAAGTACGTAGAGAATGTTTTTGGGGATAAAATTCTCGATTTGGGTTAAAAATATACATTGAAAACTAATATTAGTCTATAATAATAATAACTTGATCACATTATATAATGTAATCGTATTATTACATAACATGATCACATTATTTGTTATACTAGGTTTTATTTCAACACACATATTAAGAAGTGTATATTAATAATAACATGATTGCATTATGTAATAACACTATCACATTATTATTAATACTCAATTAGGGTTAGAAATTGACATTGAGAATCGATTATAGTCTATATTAATAATAACATGATCATGTTATTAAATAACATGATCATGTTATTAAATAACATGATCATGTTATTAAATAACATGATCATGTTATAATTACTATAGATTAGGGATTAGGGGTTAGGGAATATGGATTAAGGCATTAGTGCATAGAGTTTAGGGATTAGGGATTAGGGATTACAATTTATGTTTTAGGGTTTATGGCTTAGGGATTAGGGCATGTATGATTTAGGTTTAATTGTGTATATAAGGTCTAATAGATATATTCCATGTGTGGATCTAATTTTTACTGCAAAATATGTTAATTGGGTGTAAATTGATTAGTAAATAAGGAAAGGTTTTGGTTTAAAATTTAGGGTATAGTGTTTAGGGATTAGGTTTAGGGTACACAAGGTTAATTACAAAGATAATTCTTAGTCTAAATGATGTTAATTTGGGCTAAAATGATTGGCTCAGGGTTTAAAGAGTTTATATTTATGGTTTAGAGTTTAGGTATTAGGAACTTTAAGGATTAGGGCTTGGGGTATAGGTTTTAGGGTATATAAGGTACAATTTTGATGGTAATTTAGGAAAATTGGAGATGATCAACCCCAAAATCACAATATATAGTCATGAAATTAGGTTTAAGGGGATAAAAATGGCCCTAATTTACTTTAGATGAACTAGATTGGTACTCCAAAGGCTAAGCTTTGGCCATAGGTTTAAAAAATGTATTTTATGACATCTCATGATAAAATCAGTTATATCATAAGACATATATGTTTATAGAATGTAGTGGGAATTATGTCAGATTAAATTTTATGTTTTAGGGATTAGGGATTATGGCATAGGGTTTAGGTTTAAGGACATGTATACAATGTCTAATCGCTATATGCCATGTGCACCTAATTCTTACTACAAAGGATGTTAATTAAGACTAAATTGATTAGTAAATAGGGAAAGCTTATGGTTTACGTTAGGAATATAAAATTTAGAGAAATAATAATGAAATAAAGATAGAATTAAAATTTAGAAAACATAACATAATAGAGACAAATTTAACGTGGTTCACCTAAAATTGGCTACATCCACATAGAAACTACCAGTCCTTGTTATTATTTAGTATAACAAATGAAGGGAAAAAACCTACAATACATCCAATACAATATCCTCTTCACATTACCTTCATATTAAAGGAGGGTTACAAATTAGGGAAAAAATGGACTAACTTAATTTCTACTATTAAATCTAAAACATGATAGTAAATGGTTCAAATTAATATGAAATTTTAATATGGACCCTCATGGTGACCATATTGGGGGTGTTTCCCCCCCACACCCTCCTTGTCGAGAATTGGGCATTAAAATAAGATTAGGGTCCAACATCCAATAGTTTATAATTTAGGGTATATTGTTTAGGGTTTATGGTTTAGGAATTAAGTTTTAATGTATATATAGTTTAGGGTACACATGGCCAATCATTAAGAAAATTGAGGAAAATTTGAATCATTTGGATCCATTTATGATTATAGAATGTGTATTTGGGTTGTCAATATACCCCATGTCATCATGCAGATTGAGCGAATTAGTCAAATGGGGTAATTAGTCATGTCATTTAGGCCAAATTAAGCCCTGTGAACTTAATTCTTAGTCTAAATGATGTTAATTAGGGATAAAATGATTGGTTTAAGGTTTAAATAGCTTATATTTATGGTTTAAAGTTTATGGATTAAGAAATTTAAGGATTAAGGCTTAGGGTATAAGTTTTAGGATTTATAAAATATAATTGTGAAGGTAATTGGGGTAAATTTGAGCTCCTAGAACCTATATTTGTGAGTAAATAATGTGATTTTGAGCTCAATTGGCCCCCACATCATCACATATTAATCCAAATAAGTCAATTGTGGTTTAATGAGTGATGCAATTTTGACCAAGTTCATCCCTGTGAACCTAATTATTACTATATATAAAGGATATTAATTGGGGCTAAATTTATTCTTGTAGGGTTTAGGGTATATAATTTAAAGAGTTTAGGGTTTAGGGCTTATGACTTAGGTTTTAATGTAAATGGTATAGGGTTCGGGGTAAAGGTTAAATGGTATAGGGTTTAGGGTTTAATATATTAGATATAGGGTCCAATCACTAAGTTAGTTAAAGAACATTTGAGTTGTTTGCTCACTTATTTATGACAATTACCTTCATGTTTGAATTTATGATAAAAGTAGGGTTACTTATGCCATGTCCATGATGCATTAATGTTATATAATTGATTGAGCCATAATTTTTGTTTAGGGGGTTGATTTTTCCCAAATCATGCCCCTAATTACACAAATTGACTAATTGGATCAATTCATGATAGAATCAATCTTTTGATTTTACCACAAATCATATTTTTCTCTTAAAGGGGTTCAAATTGGCCTTAAATGCCTTGATTAAATTAATCAAATATTTGGTTAATTATATATGACGTGACATTAGGGTTAATTTCACTCCAAATCACATCATATACAATCTAAAATAGGTTAATTTGGCTCATTTTAACCCTAATTACCTCCATAATTTAACTAATAAACATTTGCATTCATTAGATAATGATTTAAATTCTATTGAGATCATAAACACATTTTATACATGTAGAACTTGCTTATAAGTAAATAATGTTTATTTGCTTCAATTGAGATAATGAAATTAGAGCTGATCAACCCCCAAATCACATTTTATAGTCATCTAATTAGGTTTAAGGGGCTCAAAATAGCCCCAATTTACTTTAGATGTACAAATATATTTGTATTCCAAAGGCTATGTTTTAGTCATAGGTTTAAAAAGTGTATTATATAGCATCTCATGATAAAATCAATTATATCATAAGGTATGTATGTTTGTTACATGTAGTGGGCATTAGGGCATAAGGCTTACAATTTATGTTTTAGGGATTAAGAATTAGGGCATAGGATTTAGCATTAAGGACCTATATATAATTTCTAATCACTCTATGCCATGTGAACCTAATTCTTACTACAATTGGAATGAAATCAATTGGTAAATAGGGAAAGTTTATGGTTTACAATTTAGGGTTTATGGCTTAAGGATTAAATTTTAATATATATATATATGGTTTAGGGTATATACAGTCAATCACAAAGATAATTGAGGATAATTTAAATCACTTGGACCCATTTGTGACTATAGAATGTGTTTTTGGGTTGTCATTATACCCCATGTCATCATGCACATTGAGTGAATTAGTCAAATGGGGTAATCACTCATGTGATTTAGGCAAAATTGAGACTTATAAAATTAATTCTTAGTCTACATGATGTTAATTTAGGCTAAAATGATTGGTTTAAGGTTTAAATAGTTTATATTTATGGTTTAGAGTTTAGGTGTTATGAACTTTAGGGACTAGGGCTTTAGCTATATGTTTTAGGGTATATAAGGTATAATTATGATGGTGATTGGGGAAATTTTGAGATCCTTGAACCTAGATATATGAGTAAATAATGTGATTTTGGGCTTAATCAGCTCCCACATCATCATATATTGAGCCTACAAAGTCAATTATGGTAATGAGTGATGTGATTTTGACCATGTTCATCCCTGTGAACCTAATTCTTACTATATATAAAGGATGTTAATTTGGGATAAATTTATTGGTTTAAGGCTTATGGCCTAGGGTTTTAGGTAAATGGTACAATGTTTAGGGTTTAAGATATCAAATATAAGGTCCAATCACTAAGGGCACTAAAGAAAATTTGAGCTTCTTGTTCACCTATTTATGATAATTACTTGAACATGTTTGCATTTTTTATAAAAGTAGGGTTAGTTAAGCCATACATGTTTCATACATGTTATACAATTTATTGAGCCATAAATTTGGTTTAGGGGCTCAATTTTTCCAAAATCACACCCCTAATTGTATAATTTGACTAATTAGGTCAATTAATGATAGAATCAAACTTTTATTTTTGCCCCAAACCATATATTACTCTTTAAGGGATTCAAATTGGACTTAAATGACTTGATTAAATGAATCAAATCTTTAGTTAATTATATGTGATATGACATTAGGGTTAATTTCACTTCAAATCACATTGAATATATGCATTCATGTGGCTCATTTTGACCTTAATTACCTCCATAATTGAACTAATCAACATTTGCATTAATTAGTTGATGATTTCAAGTTTATTGAGCTTAAAACGACATTTTATGCATTGAAACTTACATATAAATAAATTATGTTTCTTTGCTTCAATTGAGATAATGAAATTGGAGCTGATCAACCCCCAAATCACATTTTATAATCAATTAATTAGGTTGAAGGCATTCAAAATATCCCCAATTTACCTCAAATGTGCAACAAGATTCATATTCCAAAGGCTAAGATTTGGCCATAGGTTTAAAAAATGCATTTTATGACATATCATCATAAAATTAGTTATATCATAAGGCATGCATGCTTGTGACATGTATGTTTGTGACATATCTGAACTTGACAAAAGACAACTTCTTATATGTAAAATAGGGACTAATACATTGATATACCTTGAAAATAGATCTTTATATAAATTCACTTACTGACTCAAACAATCTTATCAGAGACTCAGACAATACTACAAAGTTTATAAAAGTTTTTTACAAGTTCCAAACATCACCAATTATCCACAAAAACTAGCACAATCATATTTAACCAAATTTAGCCTCTTTTAGGACTATATACACTCTTGACACAAAATAAAATGACCCTTTATTTATTTATTGTTATTATAAAACACCATTTTAATCTTTTGAAGACTATAGATTCCTTTTCAAATAACTAATCATTATACATTTATAATATCACTGAACTCTCTTTTGGATCTAATACTCTAGGTCCATTAGTACTCAGTCAGAGGATCCTTGTACTCTAATTGATTTTTGGTTAATATAATTTATTTAATCATGTACAAAATTAAATCTAAATCAAATCTACCAAATTTTGCATGATTTAGATTAATGGATCACCAAAAACCAAATTTTGACTTCTTGACCCTGTCTAGGATGAGCTAGGACTATCTGAATTTTAAGAAAGATTAGACTCACGTAAAATGAATAATAAATTTATTCATAGGTTAATAAATATCCAATTAACATTAAATGTTATCAAATATTGATAAGAACATTAGTTCAAAACAATAATCTTAATCAATCAAACTTTGTTCTTAAGACAATTAGGCCTAATGGCTCTTTTAGTAGGTCAAAATTCAAATTCAAGTTTTTGGGTGTTGTGAATATATAATTAAATTGTTGTTATTAGTGTGATCATGGTATTGGTGAAGTTAATAATGATATCACATTAATACTATGATCACATTATTAACATGATCATGGTATTTGAATTTGAATTCAAATCTCATGCCTTTTGGTTTGAGAATGGCTTGGATTCTCAAGCCTAAGGTTTGGACCTATCAATCTATAGCTGAGTCTAAGACTTAAGATTAAAAAAATAACAAAATTTAACTTTGATTTCCAAATACACTATGAATTTCAATGTGAAAAATCAAATAATTAATACTATCATGACAAGCATGCTCTCCTTTTTCCAAAAATATGATTTTTATAATTTTTGGACTAATTTAAGGTTTCAAACTATGTTGATTTCTAACTATACCTTTTTTAAGCCACTACATGCTGCAAACATACATTCCTGTACATGTTCATGTAATTTTTCTTTCATTAATCTAATTGAAAAATAAGCTATATGGTCACAAACTAGGTCTAATTCTACACACATTAAAAAAAATGATTTTCATTTCTTTTGAGGTAGTTAGACATGTCACACAGATGGTTATCCATTTTTTTATTAGTTTTAAGAATCTATTTACTTTTAAAATTCATAAAAAAATGTATTCATTGAAAAAATATTTAAAAATATAGGTCACAAACTAGAATATCTTATCTAAATTTTCCCCAAAGTTTTTCAAATAATATTAAATACTACTCAAAAAATGGTGTGCCACAGGACTATCTATCTACTCTATTTTATTAAAAAAATCATATTTCCAATTCAAATTTTAGATTTCTGACCTAGTTATACTTAACCATTTTTAAAAAAAATTAGTTCTTTGAAAACTAGACTCAAAATGCTACATTTTATGTTCTTACGACATCTTCAAATATGGAGTGTAGATATCTGAAATTATCTATATAAGTTCATATTTATGAAAGTTTAGGAAAATCATGTCCACATATAGACCACTTTTTGTCCCCCAACTTTTTGCACTTAGCCAATTTATATCTAGATATAAACTAAATATGGGAATGGTCATACTACATAAGATGCCCCTAATTTGAGCAAACTAGTATGAATTTGAGCTGAAGTAGTATGAATTTGATCAAATCTAATTATAATTGATAAATTTATAATTGAACCTATGCAAACCTATACTATACCTACTATAACTTTTTGGCCAATCTATATTTTTATGAAATTAAGGATACTACATAGTATCCCCATGTCTTGGATAGTGGCACCATATTAGAATGTGGTGCTAGTATCCCAATTTGGGTGATAGTGTCCTTCAGGTCTGATTTTTGTGTAATAGTTCTAATCTTTGTGTCACTATTTACCCATTGTGTTTATCTAAGTTTGATTTTCTGTAATTTGAGCCTATGGTCTGAAAATGTACTATGAATGCAATATATGAACTTGATCTCTATGACAAACCCATTTGAATGTCCCCTCTTTTGAAGGGAGTTGTTAAACCTATGCAATAATTATCCTCAAAATTAAAATATCTATAAAATGTGTGTTAGCTAGAACATAAATGAAAACTACATAATAATCCAATATAATCTACATACATAACATCAAAATGTAATATAATTTGAGCATAAATTTGTAATGTAAGATTTATGTCATGTTGAGAATTCACAAGGGTGTTAAAATAGATATAACAATGTATATAACATAAAATCTAAGTAAATAAGGGTAACTACCTAGGGGGATGGGGCATCATGTCCATAAAAACACCTAAGTAGGGAAGGTAAATGTCTGAGGTCCCTCATGGAATCTAAAACTGGTGTGTGTAACAAGAAAATATAAGTGTCATGGCCATGATGAATATAATAAATCATACATACAAAACACATGGGGCATGTAAATTAGGCAAAGGGGCCATAATACAAGGGACATGGGAACATGTCACTACATTTGAGAAAAAAAGACATACAAGGACATGTTTAAATGTCTACATACACAAGTAACAATTAAGTTGGCTTAGATCCACATAAAAGAACATGTTCAAATGTCTACATACATAATCATGAAGGTACACACAAGGACATGGGCACATGTCCATAGCATACATATTATGAAATAAAAGTGGTGTAGATCTCAAGAGTATTGGCATATTTAAATGCCCTTGAATAGAATATGCATGGAGATACAATCAAGTATAATACTAAGAAATCAAGAAATGAAAGTATGATTGAATATGTAATAAAAATCTATGTAATATCTAAGATGTACATATATTGAGTCTAAATTAGTAATAGCTAGTAAAAAATCTAGGTAAGTGTGGCATGATTAATATCAAGATATAACAATGCAAAATCTAGGATGTAGAGTATATAAATATAGAACCTAGGAATTGAAACTATGTATAGGGTGCCACCAAGTGGATGTATGTGTCAAGTGAATACCTTGTGTATTAGTATATATGCCCCTAGTGGGTATATAATAGCAAGTCTAGACTAGTGTAGTGGACCTGAGTCTTTCAACAATCTACAAGCACTCAACAAGAATAAGTAAAACAATTATGTATGATAAAACTAACTATACTAAGATAGCTATCATATGTAGTAGCTAGAAAATATAACAAAATGTAAACATATAAATGCATGCAATTTAAAATTTTATGTTTTTTGAGTAATTATTTGAATTTTTTATGTTTTTGAAATATTTTATTTTGTTTATATTTTTTGGATATAAGTTATGTACAAGCAACATAAAAATGAACTATGCACAAGGATTAAGAGAGAAGTAAATTTTGTATATTAAGGGAGGAACAATATTGATTTATTAGTCTCATGAAAGACTCACTATCAATATGGCCTCTACCAAATAAGGGAACTATGCTCATTCATGTTATATGAAAGGGTAACTATGGTCTCATAACCTACTATGTTGAGTGATCTATAAATAACCCTACTTGTGTAGTGATGTTAAGAATATGAAACACTAATGATGGTATCCTATGAAGTGTAGGGGTCTTAGGGACCCATATGGTATAAGAAGTTTTAAGTGGCATAGGTACCCTATGTTGAGAACCCCAAGAACTCAATAAGACTGAGCTTAGTATAAAATGAGTAGAAGAAGGCCCTCTAGAATTTGTAACATATCTCTAATGAATGAGTCTCTCTAATAATAGTCTCCATGGGAGAGTATAAATATGTGGCAACACTATAAGAGTACACCTCACCTATACTAATGGCTCCACTGAACTCCATGCTATACTAATATGAACTATGATATGAATTGATAACTATGTTATAGCTGGTAACTATCTTTTAACTAGTAACTATGTTGTAACTGTTAACTATGATGAAACTACTTGTGGGTTAGGTAGAGGATATCAAATGGGAGACCCTCAATTTTAATACTATGGTTTGAATTTATATATTTTAGGAATTTTTCAATGTGTATGGAATGTTTTGTAGCTGTTATATCCATGGCTTACCTAATAACACATCAAATTTTCTTGCACTAGGTTCTATTAAGAATCTAGTGGCCACATGTGCTGGTCCAACCTATAGTGAAAGTAAAATATACTTAACAGAGATATAAACATGACCACTAAAAACAATGATAACTATGTCTATAGGGGATATATCCTACTTTGAATAGCCCAAATGTTGTAGAAGTGTGATAGTGTAAATTATAATGCTTGATCCATTATCAACCATTACAGTCTAGATAAGATGATGAATTATGTGGGCTCATACAAAGAGTGCATATAAATATATATCATCATCAAGAATCTCCTTCTCTAATAAAATGATGAGTGGTATAGCTAGAACTATAGTGTGTTACACACCAATGATATTGTGTAAGGGGTGTGCCTCCTATGTAGTAGTTTGATGTGAATCTGGTGGTGGATGTGCTTGATATGTGTATTGAATACTTGAAGTGTTCCCTACCTCATTCACTGTTTGTTTTTAAAATAGATCTAATAAAATTTTCAATACTTTAGCTTCTATTTGTTGTACTTTGGGTGCCTCTATGGGTGTGCCTACATCAATGATGTTAGCTTCAAACAAATCTTGTATCTTATGTTTTAGGATGATACATTTTTTTTGTATGGCTTGGAGCCCTAAGATACTCTCATAATGCATTGGAATCATAGTTCCTTGGAAAAGGTCATTTTATATCAACATCATTTATGGGAGGGAGAGATATGGCATTACATTATAAGATCTACTGTAAAACATGTGTTGGCGAATTTAGAAGGTTGGGAAATCTCTGCATGTAGGAGCTGATAAAACTAGGTGAGGATATGGATTTGAAGTTACATTAACTACGGCATTTGGATCACTCTTATTTTTAATGTCCCTTTCCTTGTATGGAGGCTTACTATAACTCTTATAATTTGATTCTAATCCATTGGTATATTTTATTTTTCCCATTAAGAGAGGTTTGACTTCTCTTTCTTTTACTGTGTGGCACAAAGCTATGAAAGTTAGAAACTTCTTAAATAAGATAACTTCATGTAATTCTGGTGGAAGACTCTACTTTAAGATGTCATGAAGATCTTTATCTCCCATGGGGCTAGTTAATTCAGCAATATAGTCTTATATCATAAGATATACTCTATAAAAGACACATTTGGTTTTTGTTTCAATTGCACCGCTTAAGCATATGATATCTAATCACTGATGTTTATGGAAAAGTGTGCTAAAAACATGTCTACCAAAGGATTGAATGTGGTGATATACGAATTTGTTGCATCATAAAGCAATTGTAAGGCTTAATCCTTTAAACTATGTGGGAATAACTTAGTGAAGAGCTAATCATTGGACATGGAATCCAAACATGCTACATGAATATCTTAGAGGTGGAGCTTTGGGTCACCCTTACCATCATACAATGTAAGATTAAGTGTCATGAATCTATATAGCAAGGGAGTTCCTGTTTGTGATGTGCTAAAGTGTATGTAGGAGAACATTATAATCCAAGGCATGTGATGGCCTAGTGGCTCCCTTCTTAAGATATAACACCTTAGCCTATAGAGTATAAACCTCATGCATAAGGGAATGCACACCTATAGTGAAGTAACTAGCCATAATAAGTGTACTTATCACTAAACTTTGTTGATTTATGAGTGGTTGTTGTGCTAGTTGAGTTAACCCCAATTTAGGTGTAACAATGGTATTATCTAGGGGAGTTAAATATTGACCATTGTTTGATTTTAAAAAATTTTTGTGAATAATATTTCTAAGGCCATCTTTCATATTTGAATGTTTGAAAACAAAATCTTGCAATTTTATTTTATTAGTTTCATTAAATTGGTTGTTGAATTTTGCCATTATATTTTGGGAAGTAGAAAAATAAATTGTTGTATATTTTAAACCTTTAAATAAATTTAATCTATGAAATATTATAAAAAATATATATTTAAACAAATATGATATTTGATAACTAATATCTGAGCATAGACACAAAAAGGATACAAACCCTAAGAGCATCTAGGGTTAGGATTTGAGCAATGTTAGAAGTAAGTCGAGTTCACCAAATGTTTTAACCTTATAGGACTTGACAAATATAAATCATATGTTTGTTAAAGAGCCAAGTAGAATAAATTAGGGAAATAATATGCAATAAAAACTTCCATTTATTTGATATATAATTGAATAGCTTTGATT
This sequence comes from Torreya grandis, assembly GCA_037957365.1. Classification (NCBI taxonomy): domain Eukaryota; kingdom Viridiplantae; phylum Streptophyta; class Pinopsida; order Cupressales; family Taxaceae; genus Torreya; species Torreya grandis. Next base: position 351,811 of record JARHVA010004157.1, read on the forward strand.
TTTCTAAAAATAGCAATAAATAGTGTAAGTAAGAAACTAGATAGAAAATAACTGAAATAGAAGATTTAGGTGCTATAAACTGAGGTGGAAGCTATTTTGAGTGTTTAAAACTAGATCTTGATGTCATAGCCCCTCCTATATAGTAGTTATACAATTGGATAGTAACACCATTATTGGAAATGTGGTGGTAGTGTCTTGATATTGGTAGCAGTGTCCTTTGTGTACGACTATCCCAAGCTTCTAGGTGTACATGTGTCTGGATATATCACTTTTGTTCCTATGTGTAAGAGTCCTAAAACCCTATCTTTTAATTGTTATGATTTATTTTTTGATAAAAACCTAATCCTGTATATATCTAGGGCATTTGATTTATATGATCTAAAAGTGTGTTTATTAGTAGGGTAGGCTAGACATCCTTAACACCTTGTTGTGATGAGAGTTGCCTATATACCAATACTTCGAGGAGGGATTAATCCCAATGTATTTCACCCCACATAAGTGTTATTTCAAGTGTAAGTGAAGATATTATGATAGTTGTCTTCATTTTTTTAATGTTTTTGAGGCTAGAAATCTAGCTACTTTGAGCTTAAAGCTATTGTATATGGTAATATGTTGAAGTAAGGTAGAATAGGGATTGATAACCTTGATTATGCACAATGTGTTTTGAGTTTGAATGTGTATTTTAAATATGATTTACATATAGTGGTTATAAGGATAAAATTCATGTATTTATATTGTTATGATGATTGTGTGGGAGATAAAAGAGGTCTAGGCCAACCGTAGAAGGTTTTAGTTTTGAAATGATATCTATTTGAGGAAAATAGAGGCAAAAGACAATAACACCCATTTTAGGACACCAGCACCATGTGGTGATAGTGTCTTTATTATGGTTTTAGTTTTTAAGTGGTAGAAAACTAGGCATAAATGGTTAAGATTAGGAAATAATGATCTAGGACTACTTTAGGGATGACTAGGGATGCCTCTGACCCACACAAAGGTTGGATAAGTGTGATAATAGGCCCTAGGATAGGTCTAGGTCAAATATAGGGAAAGGTAGTCTCAAGTATAACTCTTAGAACTTAAATACCACTTTTAGGTGATTACACTAAGCTATAATTAATGATAATTATGTTTATACATCTTATTTTAGCATGGTGTGTAGTTACTAAACTCTTATTATAAGTTATGTATTTCCATAAATAAAAATGTATTCTTATGCATCTTATGTTTATACATATTATTAAACCATGAGTATCAAAAAATGAATATATAATGTCAAGATGTATTTATAGACTTATAGTAGAATGTGACATGAGAGTGATTCCATATAAAAATAATAATAATATGATGAAAATAGAAAAAAAATACAATGATCATCTATTTTCCTCAAACGTGTAATGATATCCTCTAATTATTATATGTAGAGACAAAACAAAGTAGTAGAAGTGGAATTCCTTATTATAACAAAAGGTATAATTTATATCTTTTATAAAACAAATAAGACTTAAAACATAGCCAAATAAATTCTTATAAATTATCATTACAAGATCAACAAAATGTTTTTAAATTTATAGATCTCAAAGCACTTGAATAAGAAATTGTATGGGAACAATGTCAAGTGCTTTATATAAATTTAAAAAACAATAGTAAACCTTACATTTATGTGTTTTTTATTTCAATATTATAACTTTAAGCATCAATATATGATGTTTTGTTTGGTGATTCAATTTAAAATCTACTTTTCCTATTTTTTTAAGTTTCTTGAAATTTGGAAATCTAGAAATCAAACTATCCAAGACTATATAAGATAACTTACTCAATTTAATCTCAACCATGATCATTATATAATATTTATATCCTCTTCATATCCTAATTTAAATACTATAAAAATGATATGATACACATACAAGTGTAAATCTATGAGAGGCCACTATGCTAACTATATTGACATATTGTGTTGGTAAGAGAGTTTGACTATGAAAAATAAATTCTTATTTTAAGTGATGTATGGTAGGTAATTAAAATGTATTGAGTTTGAAAATATCTTGCAATACCATATAATATATGATGGTAAATTTACATTTTAATCTATTTCCCACTAATTTTTAGGATAGGTATGGAATTTTCTAGAGATAAGATGCATAAATCAACTAAGTATTTGTTTTAGATGTGGCACATGAGGTTTTTATTAGGGTGGAAAAGGAATACATATAGGGGAGGTAATTATTGTGTTAGTTCAATAAATAAAACTCAAATAAACAAACTAAAATATTAAAACCTCTAGCCTAGACACTAGGGAGAATTTAGGCAACAAACATGCATATGAAGACACAAATAAAACATAAAAGAAAAGCTTCTTTTACCATATTTGGATCTCTAAATGGATTTTTTAATGGTTGGCTTGGCTTGTGCATCAATAGATCTTTGTTGGCTTCATCTTTCCTTGGCACCTTAGATTTGTTTACTTGGGTTAATATTTGAGCATGGTGACACTATTTTCAAGGCATTTAGTCATTATAACACTACATAAAAAGAACTTGTTGAATATATTTGTACATAATAACTTCATACCAAAATAGCTTAAATATCAATAGGTATGGCCTTGTATTTATAGCCTAAAAAATTAACTCTCACCCAAGGTGATTTAAGGTTGAGTTTAAACATGGAATGGGTTCAAACTAACCCTAGGTGAGTTGAGACTAATTAAATTTGAGTTAAAATTTTTCATGTAATTATGATTTTAAATTACTAGGCATGTATCTCAAATTATATATTTTGAGATATTTTGGAAGAGCTTGACAACTCATAAAGGCAATGACGAAAAGGCTTAATATTTTGATTTTTGGAATTTCAATTTTTAGATATTCATTACTTTCAAATGGATAATTAAACTTAGCATTTAAACTTGTTTAATTATTTAATTTATTTTCATTAGCCTTTTATCTCTTTCAAAATTTGATTAAGTTCCCAAGTTAATGGGTCCATAGACCAAATTGATAGTTCCTATGTTGCAAGGTTATTAGGAATGAATCTATGAGAGGTCATTGTTGCATATGGGATAGTATCCATAAGAAGGATGCCTCAACATGATTCTTTGTATTGATGAATGATGCATGACCAAATTGGGATGTTCAATGATTTATAAGCTTAATTTACAATGATTGGTAGGAATCAATCTGAAGTTTGATTGAAAAGCCATTTATGGCAAGAATTAGATGTCTACACTTGGAAGGTTGATAGAAGGATTTAAATTTAAACAATAACATTTAAAATGTATCCCATTAACTATTATTCAAGTATAACCTCTTATTATTTTAGAGGATAAAATGACAAAAAAAATAAATAGACTTCTCTCTATGGAGATACTGATGAGTAATATCTGTAGTAATCTTATGGAGATATTTACAACTACTATCAAACCAAGAATTTTTATTGATATATTTAAGGTATACGGGGGGTGTTATGGGGTGATTATGAATAGAATGAAAGAAGGATTGAAGTTTTGTAATATAAATTGTTATAGAGATAAACTTAAATATTTTCAACTTGGTTATGAATATATATGAGGTTAAATTTTGAATTTCAAGTGAAATAATTATCAAACACATGGTCAAATTAAGTATAAATTAGAGATCAATGGGTATGAGAGAAAATATTTGCATCTATCTACCTAGCGAGTATAGTTTGGAATAAAATTGGTGTATGGTTTCTAAGGTGGAGGAGAATTCACTAAAAATGAGACACTAATGGAGATGAATAATTTATGGTTAAAACATAGTCTACCACATTAGATGCATTAGCATAAGGATAAAAAGTAATTTTAGATGAACATGAAAATAAATAGAGGCTATTTAGAACATTAATGATTTATTATTTTTGGGAAATTATATGTTTAATTCCTAAATAAAAAATGGGTCTGAGTAGATAAAATCAATAAATAATATGCAATAAATAACCTTATTGATTTATAAAATTTGACTATAGTTAGGAATTTTATTAAAATTGTAGTGAGAGAGAGAAATTTAAACTTATCTAATTCTATGGTGTTTTGATTGAGATAGGGTCTGGAACCCTATGCGCAGACTTGGGAGACTATCACAAATAGGAATCTATAGTTCATTTCTTGATTGGATAGGAGTACTAAAAGTGGGACACCATGGGTTCTAGCACTGTAGTCTTATCTCAACACTATTATCCTAGTGATCTAATGTTTTTGGGTTTTGTGCACTAGGTCTGTGTGACCCTACCTATGAAATATTAAAGCTTGAAAGTCCATGGGGATCATTGTGTACATGATTTAGTCTTTAATACACTAGGTCCTCTTTGTGCTTGAACTTGAATGTAAAATTTATAGAAAGGAGAGGAGGGGTTAGTGTGTAAAGGATATGCTAGATGCACTTCACACCCCATGTGTGGGCATGCTACCTACATATCAATAATCTGAGGAGGGATCAAGCTATATGTAGTTATCCCATTAAAGTGTTTGGAGAAATAGTGTGATGAAAATATAAGTAAATGTGAAACTAGGTGTAATTGGAATGACTAGGGACTAGTGTAAAGGTTTGAATAAGCTTTAAATTCTATTGGGTGGTTGTATGTAAAGAATAGGGAAAAGTGTTTGAGTGGTCTTACTTGTATTCTTGATTCTCTTTTATAAATAAGTGTTAACCCTTATAAATGGACTTTGAATGGATTTTTATAGGATATTTAATGATCATGGGTTAAATTGATTCACATTAGGCCGACATGAATTAGGATAAGGATTCAAAAGAAGGTGACTATTAAAAGCCAAAATACACTTAGACAATAGTGCTAGAAATAGGACACCTTGGGTTTTAATGTTGTAATCCAAGTTTGGGAACTATTTTCCATGGTTTATGGGACCTAGGGGATAGATTAATCATGGAAATAGAAATTTGGGTCTACAAGGGTTCAATTTTGGAGGTTACAAATGACTAAGAATTAGTGAAAACATGCCTATGAGCGCCATGAGAGCAAGCAAGATGGACCTATGGATTGAGTGTCATTAGCTACAGTCATGTTACCAAATTTCATATTTTATATGAATAAATTTTCCCCCCTTTATTTTATTGATACAACAAAGTGAAATACTAGGATAAAGGAAAAATATAAAGCATACCTGAACTTACCTAAGAAGGTGAACCTCATGAAGTTGTGTGATGTTGGATGTGCATAAAAAGAGCATGGCGTGAAGTTTGAATCTATAATGAAAAACACAGAGAAGATTAGTCCTTACTATATATGATATATTTAAAATAATAACATAAAAAATTTGGGTAAGAGAGAGAGGAAGATAAAAGAACAAATACACCTCATCGAGTACACAAACTAATGTAAAACCTGTTGTGATGTTGGATTGTGTTGCATGTGTGCTGAGTAATGCTAGATGATGATGTACCAAGAGTAATATCATGAATGGAGTTGAGTTTTAAATTCCATATAAGTGGCTCAAGAATGTAAAGGTAGGCCCTTTGGCTCCATCATTTCCTACTAAGTGAAGCTAATGAATCATGTGTGTGTTAATCAATTTTTGGAATATGCATCTAATCTCTCTGAATAGGTGCCTCAAGATTACAAAATATCACTAGTCCTTTGGCTCCACCATTACCTAATAAGTTAATCTAATGAATCATACATGTGTGAATTGATGTTTGGACTATGTGTCTAATTCCTCTTAATAGGTGGCTCAAAAATACAAAGGCTAGTTATTCCTTTGGCTCCATCATTTCCCTATGAATTGAAGCTATGAGTTAATACCAATATGGAATAGATGTCATATGAGATGGATCTTGAATCCCATGAATGTACTATGATCTAATAATTTTATTGTGGATAGCTAAATGTATGCTAAAAACTAGACCACTCTTGGACATTTCAAAAGATGGAGATTAGGCTTGTATGAAAGCCACTCCTTAACTAGTGAAATAGGCTTATGTGGAATACAACTCAAGAACTTGAGTACTCAAGAACTTAGGAAACCAAGCTTGTATGAAATCCTAACTTTGAAAAAATGATTCCAACCACCTACAGATGGAGTATGGCATGTAACTGCTAAGAATTCTTAGGAAAATAAACTAAACTCAAAAAGAGAGGAAGACCAATATGTTGTACACATTACCCCCAATCATTGGTGTCTAGAATATGGGTTATGATCTAGAAGTTATATCAACTACCTAACCTAAAATTGGAAGTGAGAGCCATCATGCCATGCATGATGCCCCCTATATCTACATTCTCTGAGCAAAAATTGTACTGAAACATGTTAAATCTAGACTATGTTGTGATAACAAACTTGTGACTAAACTCACCTTTCTATCTGTTTCTAAAAAAATTATTTTTCTACTACCTAGTTTGAAGTGACAAAAAAATACACCCTACTATCTGGCACTATAGTTCAACTTTGGTGCTATTATCTAAGGCCAAATATGATGAATGTTTTAGATTCTCTAATGTCTACTAGATTTTTTCTACCTATTCTAACATCTGGATTCTACTCTTAGTGTTCTAAAAATTATTGTTTTAACCACTAGGAGCTTTGATCTTTATGACAAACCCCTTTTTTGTTTCCCCCTCTTCTAAGGGGAGGAATGAAGACCCTGTAATGACTTCCCTCAGAAGAGATATCCCTGTAAGTGTGTTATGCTACATGGATATATGATATAATAATGATATGTTGACAAGATATCTAATGATATATAAATATTTGTATTGAGAGATTTTTAGATCAATAGGGTTATGCCTAGATAGATATAACAGTGTAAACACATGTGTATTGTACTGAATTAGAATTGAAAGTGTTAGTTGTTATTTTTTAGTTCTCAAGGAGGGATGGAGCATGATGTCCATCATGGCATCCAATAAATTAAGATAAATGTGTGATATGGATCATGGCATTGCAAACAATGACAAGTAATCAAGCAATAAACATACAAAGCAAGAAGCATAAAAGGGTGGTCAAGGGGCCAAGCAAACAAGGGACATGGGCACATGTCACTCATACTGGAAAATAAACATATAAGGCATGTTCAAATGCCACATATACATATCATAGAAACAAGCAAGATTATCATGAGAACCATAGACACATAGAAGAGTACAATCAAGGGACATTGGCAAATTTCAAAAGGTACACATACATGAATAGAAAAAAATGACATTATCAAATTTCCTAAGGTACGTATAAGAAACAAAATTGGAATTGGAACTTCAATCACATCTAACTACACAAAGCAAGAAAAGAAAGCATGTAAAAATTGGAAATACAATCACATCTAGCTAATCAAAGAAAGAAGTGAAAGTATGAAAGAAATGTTAGTATAATACTAGGTATATGCTAAAAAATACATAAATTCAAGATACTAGTGAGTGTCGATGTGGTAATCTATGTAATATCGTAAGCAATATATGTCAACATGATAACTAGAGTGTATGGTGTAGGAATGACATAACCTGGATGGTGTAGTCATGTAGAAGATGATCCTAGTGGGGAGATGTATCGATATGTATCTTGAATGTATAAATAGGATACCCCCTTAATGGGTAGAGTTAAACAATCAAGGAGTTGGAAGTCACTACACACACTCAAAGAAGATCAAGTGAATCATGGTAATGTAGATAATCAATAAACCATAACATAGAATAGCAAATGTAAGTATAACATAATAATATAAATGTAAAGCATGGATAATGCATATAATTGAAATGTTTTTGTGTTTTTGAATTATTTGAATTTTTTTGTAATTTTTGTAATTTTATATTGTTTTTGTATTTTGATGTAAGTTATGTACAAGAAATAATGAGAAGATATGATACTAACCGATGAGTATCAAAAAAGACTCCCTATCATGGTGTCTTTTATCAAATAAAGGAATCATGTGTGATTGTGAAACATGAGTTAATGGATTTTAATATGACTCTAAATATCTAGATTCATTGTATGTATCTTGAAAATCATAATAACTTGGAATGTTCTACTCATTATTATCATCTTTATTTTGAACCAATGGAATTCTAGTGTTGGCATTTGTTGTATCTAGATATTTTCCTTTGATAAATTATGTTTGTGAATGCTTTGCCTTAGGATGTTCAATAAATCCTAAACCTTTGTGACAAACATTATCGACTACTAGAATAGGAGTAGTGATGCCTTGAGCATGCTTGCCTAACCCTTGATGTTGATAATCAAATTGTTTTAGATATTTTTGACCAAACCCATATTGTTTTGAATGTTGAGCCTCATTTTGCAGAGGTAGATTTGTATCTTTTTCATGATTTACCTATGCTTGTGGTATTGTTTATTGATCTAATTTTGCCTTTTGATTTCTTTTGTTATTTTGAGTTATGCTTTGGTAGCCACTTCTATACTATTTCTAAATTTGAACCTTTGTGAATGTATTCTTATATCATTGTGGATTGCTTGACTTATTTACCTTGTATAGAGTCCTCATTAGCAATTATTTATTGTATATGTTGTTTCAATGCCAAACATGAATCTGTGTGATGCCCATGCATTATATGATATTCACAATTATATCTAGATCTTCTCACTAGATGTAGAGGAGGTAGTTTGATCAACTTAGATTTAATCATTTCCTTTAGTACCTCACTTGAATTCTTATTTTAGATTTGAATGATTTTTGAATCACTAGTTTTAGAGTTAATTTATTGTGATTTATTATTTTGATATGTAACATTGCTTGTAACTAATTGACTAGGTGAAGGTGTATATACATGATTGACACTAGGTTGTCTTTGAGGCTTCTATATTATAATATAATTTTCCAATATTGTGATCTTTTCATGTAATAGTTTATTCTACATTTGTAAATCTAAAATTAACTTTCTCATACTAGTGATTTGATCCCTTAGAGTCTCACCATTACAAACCTTAGTTGTTTCTAATTGAACATGTAAACACATAAGTTACTTCCAAGTGCATTATCTGAAGAAATAATAGTATAGGCTACCTCACCTTTTGGAGGGGTGATAGCATGGACCTAGTTAGAGGGAAAGTAGCTATCACCCCCTTGGGAGAGAGGAGGAGAAGGAAAATATTTCTTGTGCATAAGATATGACATTGAAACTTAATAGGTGGTTGTTATCTTATGTAATGGATCCTCTAAGTATGTAGCTAAAGAGTTAGATATATCTAGGTAGAAAACATGTATATTAGATGAAATGCATGTAATTAGAGTTGTAATTTGTATAGAAATATGATTATAAATAACATTCCATATGTGAGATATAAAAAGAGAGATAGAGAGCATGGGTTTGTGCACTAATGCATAGAAAATTTTGACATGTGTTATGATATGTCTGATGTGTTTATCAAAATAGAGTTGGAAATTATTTTGCATGATAAAGAGAGAGTATGCAAAAGAAATATTTAAATATTTTGAATTTTTAGCAATAAATTTTATGATATCATCCCTTATTATGAAAATTAAGCATGAAATGCAAATAATGAAGCTTTATACTAACATATGTTATACTTCATCATTCATGTAATTGATAAGACCAAGTAAGGCCTCCTTATTATTTGCAAGATATGCAAAAAATATGTGAAAATAAGTGAGATCCATTTTTGTAATCTAATTATAAATGTAAGGTGATACCTTAAGAATCATAGGGACCTAATATATGCAACTAGGGTTTTGAAAGATAATTATTTGAAAAATTACTATGAATTTTTGAAATTTGAAGTGAATTTTTGAGTTGGATATGCAAGTGAAAAAATAGAATTTTATTGGAAAATTAGTGATTTAAAGAGACCTAGTAGATGTAACTAGGGTTTTATTTTATTTTTTTCAAAAATACTATGAATTTTTGAAATTTGAATTGATTTTCTGATTTGAATATGCTAGTAAAAATTTAGAAAATGATTAGAAAATTACTGGGAGCTAGTTGATGTAATTAGGGTTTGAAATAAACTTATTTTAAAATTTACTACATAATTTTAAAATTTTAAAGAATTTTTTTATTTTAATATTGAATAAAAATATTAAAAAATTAATGGGAAAATTAGCTAAGAATTTACCCTAGGGTTTTTATGTGAAATTCAAAGTAAGTCGGGTTCACTAAATGATTTATTATTTTTAGGAAATTAGATGTTCAATTCCTAAATAATAAATGGATTTTGGTAGACAAAATTAGTAAATAATATGAAATAAATAAGATAATAATTTGTGAACTTTGAATATAGTTAGGGCTTTTCTAAAAATACTAGTGAGAGAGAGAGAATTAAACTTATCTGATTTTGTGCTATTCTGACTGAGATAGGGTCTAGAAATCTATGTACAGGCTTGGGAGACTATCAAAAATAGGAATATGGAGTTCATTTCTTGATTGGATAGGATAATTGGAAGTGGGGCACCCTATGTTCTAATTCTAAATTATTATCTCAATTCTATTGTTTTGGTGATCTAAGCTTTCTAGGTTTTGTGTACCAGGTATATGTGACCCTACCTATGAAATATCAAAGATTGAATGTCCATGGAGCTCAATGTGTACCTAATTTAATCTTCAATACCCTAGGTCCTCTTTTTTATTGAACTTGAATGTAAAATTTTGAGAAAGGAGAGGAGGGGTTTGTGTTTAAAGGATACATTCAACACACTTCACACCCCATGTGTGGGAACACTACCTAAATACCAATACTCTGAGGAGGGATCAAGCTATATGTAGTTCTCCAATTGAAGTTCTTCGTGTAATAGGGTGATGAAAATTCAAGTAAATGCAAAATTGGGTGTACTTGGAATGACTAGGGACTGGTGTAAAGGTTTGAATAAGCTTGAAATACTATTAGATGGTTGTATGCAGAGAATAGGGAAAGGTGCTTGAGTGTTCTTATTTCTCTCTTGTAAATGAGTTCCAATCATTTTAAATGGACTTTTAATGGCCTTTTATATGGGTTTTAATGATTATGGGTTAAATTAATTCACATTAGGTTGACACAAATTAGGATAAGGATTCAAGAAAATGTGACTTTTAGAAGCCAAAATACACTTGGACAATAGCTCTAGAAACATGAGACCCTAGGTTTTAGGACTATAGTCCAAGTTTGGGCATTATTGTCTATGGATTATGGGGATGGGGGGGATAGATTAATCATGGAAAGATCAATCTAGGTATGTAAGGGTTCAATTTGGGAGGCTAAGGATGACTAGGAATTAGTGAAAACATGCCTATGAGGGTCATGAGAGAAAGCAAGATGGACCTATGGATTGGGTATCATTAGCCACACTTAGGTTACCAATTTTTGCATTTTATATGAATACAATTAACAAATTTTTATATTCACTATTATTGATCAAATGTCTCCCATAAGGTGTAATAGAATAATTATTTAACTACATAAATGTCAAATTATACCCTTATCTATTCTAAATAGAATGCATATAAACTAGAATTAATGTGAGCTTTATAAGTCATTTTTACAATAATTAAAGTATCTCTATAGGACCACATATCCCCGATGTTTCCAACATGCACCCATTTATTTTTGAAATGTAGATCTCTATTATTTAGACACATTTCATGAAGAAGTGAATTGTATATTTGATTGAGTTTGAGATTTAGATGTTTGATCTATGTTTAGTTTATAAATTAAGTTTAAAAGTAAAGATATTTAAAAAAATTCTATCTTCTATTAATACTTCTATAAATATTTTATAGGTATTTTACCTATACTTTTTTCCTTCAAATGATGTTTCCAAGCAATTCATGAATAGATTCATGAGCAATTGACTGAAATGGATTCAAAATTATAAAATTATGAATTTATTTTATCACATTCTCAATTGGGACCTCAAAAGAGGAAGACACAATGGTATCCATCTAGTATTTTTGGCTATATTATTCCATGTGACACATTCTCATGGTACCATAACATCAAATGGATTTTTAAATTCATTGCAATGTCCCAAAATTCTATTAATATGAAGAGATACCACTCTCCATTGCCACATACATTTTAAAAGATAAGATGTGAATTTCAAAGCTTAAATCTAAAAATGATTATGTGAAAGGTCACTACATGATAAAATACATAGATAAGGAGACATAATATGTATCCCAATATTGTCCAAATGTCAGACTTGACAACACCCAACTAACAAAAATAATTGAATTCATAGCCAACTCAACATCCCTGTCACTCTAGTGGCACAAGATCAAATTTTGTGGTTGTTTCCACCCATGAAATTTTCATTGACTTGTAGATGGAAAAATGGCATTTTTAATTGATCCAACATTAAAAAATTAAAAAAAATGGGCATACAATGGATATAAAAATCATGATCATAGCACAGTCAAATTGTTTGTAGTTAGATTGAACCAATGCCTATTCTGACTATCATGTATGCAAATATCTAATTATAATATTAATTTTTGACTAAAAGTAAAAATTATTAATTTGTCATCAGTCAATAACATTCATGTCTATGCTATAGGATTTTTAGTAATATTTTTCCTTAGACTTTTGTTTGTGTTCACTATGATTTGAGTCATAACTAGATCAAGGTGGGTATTGATTTTAATAGCATGATGTACTTGACAAGATTGATTTGATTAAATGATTTTTTAATTAAAGGTTTATAACAACTTTATTTTATGTCATACATTTTCCATCTCCTTTAATTTTTTTAATCTAGTCCATCACCTCAATATAGCCTTAATTGTGGATAATTCATCCCTTTTCCTTAAAATTTTTGGCCAACCTTCTGAATAAAGCTTCCTTGTAGAAACCTTATAATAACCCAACATTGAATCAATTGCTATCACACTAGGTTTTTATTTAAAAACCCATACCTTCAATGCATTCCCTAGGCATCCCAATAATACTGAAATGATATGGTTAAATCTATATATGTTGACCTCCATGTGCATAGTCTCATAGATGCATTTAGATTGATTAATAGAAACTGACATCATACAGAGGGTGAAATAGAATTAATTTATGGTCTATGAATTTTTTCATATTTTTTGGTCCCTCTTTTATGCTTACATTAGGTAATGGTGTGCTAAAACCACATAAAAATAGAAAATAGTGCTAGAAGGAAGGCATAATTTAAGGATTTAGTAAAATAGTTATGGTTAATGTCTAGCTTATTTTGGGGTAATCTATCATTTTAGGTGAAATTATGAAGTTATGTCACACTAAATTTTAAAAAATCAAACACTATGTCAAATTATATGTCTAAGATATTTTTATCACCTTTAAATTCTCTCTATATGCTAATACATGACAAAGGAACACCAATAATTTCAAAAACCCAACCAAGTTTACCTACCAGTTTTTACCCTTATCATTATAAGGTGATGGTTTAGATTACAGGTTCTTCCATCAATGTACCTAAGTTTTTCCATGATTTAACAAGAAACCCCAAAAATTATCTTCCTTTGTTCACTCTTTATTGAGGGTGGATAATAAATTATCATATATAAGCCTTCAAGTCTTTGTTAAGACTGATTAATGTTATTCATGAAGACATTGCATGTTAAATCTTTCCTTTTAATCTGAGGGATGTTGCTTATGATTGGTTCCTCGATCTCCTGGATATTTATTTTTTTAACTAGATATAAAAAAATACCATATTCATTTCCCAATTTGGACAAGTCACTAGCCTAAGTGTAGTGTACTAATAATTTTCAATGATGAAAATAAAACCTAATTAACCCAGTAGATATTTATATTCTAGGTGAAAAAATATGTATAGATGCATCGATGTTTTATATTGAATATGGGATGATTTATCACTATAAATGTAAAATAAATATTTAGACCTGGTGACATCTATTTTCTTGTGTAGAGCCCTAAACATCCCAAACCTTATAAAGTCTTATGAAAAAGTTATATTGATTGATAGAAAATTTAATCCACATGGATATCAGGAATTAGCCATTATAAATTTCAAACCAAATATCTCAACCCTAAATCTTGTTCTGAATGCTAATCATAATGTTTAAATTTGATGCCATACATAAGTCTTTAACCAAAAAATATTGAGTCATGCATCTCTAAATCAACTAATAGGTCTACATAACATGTCAACCATAGGTATCAATTTACAAAAACTTAATAATTATTTGATTTTAAATAATACTAATAATTCCTAGGTTATGTCCCAATATCCCAATAGGGGATAACATGATACCATCTAATGTATGAATCAAAAACTTATTTTTTGAATCTCTAAAGTTAAATTGGAGCACTACATGATATAAACCAATGCTTATATGATTTACATGAGAATTTACTATTATGATTAAAATTTTTAGTTAAGCATAACATTAAAGAGTGTTTGGCTTATGTAAATTGTGGACTAATGGTAAATTAGGTAAAAATAAAATTCTAATGAAATATCTCCTAGTCAAATAATTATAAACATAGTTTGTATCTAAGATGTCACCAATTTTAGATAATGTGAATGCAAATGTTAAGATCACATAAGATGAATCTTGTGCACACCAAAATGTTATTGAAGAAAAATAAAATCAGTCATAGAAAATATTACAAGAGATAAAAATCAAGTGGACAAAAACCTAATTTTCCATTAACAAGAGATAAATTAAGTTATAATATCTCAAAGGAGATGAGTACATGTAGAAGAGTAAACAAGTAACTCCAAAAATGTGGTCAATAGACCCCCAAAATAGACAATAAAATCATGCAAAAAAGGTTGTTGATAGGGCCAATAATAGAGGAGTAACTCTCATACCCAAAATATCTAGTCAAGGGAGTTACTTCTTAGTTACCAAATCAACCTACACACATAATCAAGCTTCTCCATGAAACTAGGAAAACTTTAAGTGAGAAAAAAAACCCATAATAAATATGGGAAAAAATAAAAATCCTATTCTAATGCCCTTGTACATAAGCATAGCTTAGGTGGGTAATGTGAAAAATAAATGGGTATTGCCAACTACGCTTAATTAGGTACCCATGTACAAAATAATATATCATAAAGTAGAGAAAAGGAGAAAACCCATATAACCCCCCCACCCCCATAAAGAGAGGCATATAATAAGTGAAGAGGCTATAAAGACCCCCTAAATATGATGTTTTTATTGATGTATAATTCACCCTAAGAATATCTTTTAGATGAATGAACTTGATCTTAGTGAAGGGTTTGGTAAAGATATCTTCAACCTACTCTAAAGACTGGTAAAATCTCAAGTCAATAACCTAACCATGAATAAACTCATAGATAAAATACATGTGAATATTAATGTGTATATTGTGTTGATGTTAAACTAGATTCCTATATATATAGTAATCTAGTTATCATAATAGTTGATGATGGGCTACCTGAAAAGAATACCACACTTGGATAAAATCCCCTAAAGCCAAATATCCTTAGTAGTTGCATTAACAACTCCCCTATACTCCACCTCTATGGATGATATATAAAAAACATTTTAATTATATTAGACCAAATAATAGGACCAAAACCCAAAGAAAAATTGTAACCTAAAGTGGACTAATGATTCTAAATATTGCCAACCCAATTTAAATCTAAAAAATCAACCAAGTCAACCTTTATGACAAATTTGTATTGAATCCCAAATCTACAAGATCCTTGATTATAATGGAATATCCAATTAGATAAATTCTAATGCATATCATGGGTCTCCTACATGAATTAAAAAAAAAATCCTACTACATATGAAATATCAAGCCTGGCATGAGTTAGATAAATGAGGTTACCAACAAGTTATATTGAGTGGCATCAACCAAAGGTGTAGAATAATGAACCTCAATATTGAATCCTAATATAAAGGGAGTCAGAGATGGCATAAAATTATCCATATGAAATGAAATCATAATATCGAGAGTGTACTTGGGTTGTGTAAGTGAAATCCCTGAATTAGACATAAATATTGATGATGAGGAAGTAATGCAGAAGACCCAAGTCTATCATGTCAAATATGTCTTATGGAGTGGTTTTCACCACTATGATAGACAATGAGGAACCCTAGATGATCAAAATATCATCAACATAAAAGACCAATATCAGTAAATAATAATCTTACCAAAATAAGTATATATTTTGGTCTGAATGGCACCTTGTAAAACTTAAAGTAAGGAGGAAGGAATCCATCTTAGCATACCAAGGTTGAGGAGATTGTATAAGGCCATATATGAATTTCATAAGTATGAAAATCAAGGATGAATCCTAAACAAACCTAGGTGGATGAATCCTTATCAAAGAATCTATGAAAAAAGGCACTCTTCACATCGATTTAGTGTACATCCCAACCCTATGTTGTAGCAATATCTAGTGTGAATCAGATTGAAGTCATCTTTGTAACAGGTGTAAATGTCTCTAAGTAATAAATGTTGGCTACCTGTTAAAAACCATTGGTGAGTAATCATGATTTATACTTATCAATTGATCCATCTACTTTAAATTTGGTTTGATATATTCACCTACATCAAACCATCTTCCTTCCCTTAGGAAGTGAAGTCAAATCCCAAGTGTGATTTTTTATTAAGGAAGAATGTTCTTCTTGCATATAAATATCCCACTCAAGCATGCCTAATTCCTCTCATAATGTTTTTGGATCTAAAACTAAAGTAAATAAAGTATGTAGACCTCTTTGATAATCTACCTAAGTACATCTATCATCTACTAGATCCCCTGCCCAAGTGTCTTCACTATGAAGTTTTTGTCTAGCCCAAAGAGGCTTGAATGTGGTGGAGTCAAGTGTTGAATCCTAATCCTATGAAATATGAATAGAGGTAGATTTATATGTAGATGAATTCCCATCACTGTCATCACTATCAAAAATAGAAGAAGAAGAAGACCCTAGCTCATGAACCTACTCTAGATGATCTAAGTCAAAAGAAGAACCATCAATTATAACTGAATCTAATGAAGGATAAGATGTGTCAAGTGTTGAGTCTTGTGGACTCTCCTAAAATTGAACACTTCTCTCTATGAATAGCTCTTGTGTGTTTAGATGTAGAAGGTAGTACCCCTTGACACCATATGGATAACATATAAATATGGAATGTTTGGACTGAGGTTCCATCTATGCCATAGTTTGAGATTTAAAAATTGTAAACTAGTCAACTATAGGTTTCCCTCTATGACAAGTTTCAAAGGGAGTTATGCCTTTAAAATCTTTTTGAATAACTCTATTCTAAATATAGCAACCATAATTAATGGCTTCAAACCAACACCAAGGTGTCAAGGAATTAGAGTGAATTGTAAATATAGTCATATTTTAAGGATATGTTCTTACAGTTTACAAATTCATTTTATGAAGGATTGTAATTAATTACCCATTACAAATCAATCCCCTCTATGGTGAAAAACTTATCAAATAAGTTGGTAACATATTCACCTATATTTATAGTTTGAATAACCTTTATCAATTTCATAGATTGTTTCTAAACAAGTGCTTTGAAGTATTGATAATATTCAAACACTTTAGAGTTTTGCATAAGTAAACCCATGTATATCTTGAGAAATATTTAATGGAAGTGAGAATGTACATAGACACTATAAAAGATAGACTGGTAAAAGGCCCATATACATCACTATGTACTAAGTCCAATGCTTCTGAAGCCTTCCAAGCTTTAACTTTCTCAAATTTTGCTTCAGGATGCTTTTTACTAGAGAAAACCTCACAAAGTTCCTTAGATAAATAGACTCGAGGAAAGCATATGACCATGCATTTTTTGTTAAGTTGTTCAAGGTAGTGGTAGTCAAGGTGGCCAAACCATTCATTCCATAATTTGATAACTCCATCTTAATGGAGTAGCAATAAAGTTAAAGATTAAATAGGTGCAAAATTTGAGGTGTATAACCTAACAATGTGATCTTCCCTACCCTCTACCATTATAGAATCACTATGTAACTCCTTGATTATAAATGAACCTAATAAAAACTCAATCCTCATGCCTTTGATGATATGAATTTTTTGATATGCTGATAAGAGATTTGTTAAAATCAAAAGAATACTTAGAACATTAATGAATGTTCCTCCTTCCATTTACATAGACCTTGTTCGTACAACTGGTATAAAAGTCTCATCACCCAAATTTATAGAAGACATGCTATAAGGCTCTAAGGAACAAAACTCAACTAGTAAATATCCCATGTGGTGAGATACACCCAAGTCAATAACCCATGAAGATGTTGAATCTATAACTACTACAAGGGCCTTGCCCTTTTATTTCTTTTTACCTTTATATTTTTCCTTAGAAGAATCTTGAGTTGATGAATTCTTCTATATAGACTCAAGATCACCTATGTTGTTATTATCTATGAGATGAGTTAGGTGATCTATTTTCTTATTCATGTAAGTGTTTTCATCATGCCCATTTTTATTATAGTAGGAACCTATCGTGACTAAATATCTCTGAGTGCATGCCTTAAGGGGTGTACTAGGAAAGGGGTGGGTACACCTATGGTGCTTCATAGGATTTGTGTCCCTTATTTCCATATTATTTCCAATCCATTCATCTCCTAAAACTTTTCCCTAATCTATTTCTCCTCCCTTGCACATTTCTCTATTCTTTTTAATCTTTTTATATTTCTTCTCCTTTCTTGGTACCATTTTGACCTGCTCAACAAACTAGGTCAACCTAGTCGACCTAGTGTAGTTTAGGGTCACTTTAACTCTTTAGGTTTGTTAGCTTTATGGCTGACCTAGCACAAACTTTAGGCTTTAGCCCAAAAATGTGCTAGGTCAACCAGGTTGACCTAACACAATTGACATTTCAATATTATTTTAGTGTTAGTTTTTCCTATAAATATAAGATCATTTTGATCATTTTCATAAGATGCAAAAAAAGAGTTTTTATTCACTCACACTTCTTCACAATAAACTCTTGCACTATTCTACTTGATATTAGCATAAGTTTTTTTATTTTGGAGAATCTAGTCATGTGGATAGGTCTTGGATTCTTTGGCCTAACAAAGTGATGCTTATGAACCATAATAACCTCTTGTGAAGCCCCATTGGCCAAGGGAGAGATTTAATTGTGATGGGTTCACATTCAGCTAAGTATATTCTAACTTTTTTCTCCTCTCTTTTAGTAAATAGAAGTAGCATAAGTGTTTTCTCAAATAATATTACTCTTCATATTCTATATATTAGGGTGTTACTCATACTTTATTTGATTTTCCCTATACACATTTTATTGATTTACATCTAACCCCTCACATTATGCCACAAGCTTTGGTACGCACTAGATTAGTTTACTTTTCTTATTGTTATAATAGTTTAATCTCTCTTATTTGTTAACATAAGTGAAATATCAAATCATAGGACTGTTTTAGGGTTGTTTTGTGATTGTGTTAGAGTGTAATCTTTAGAACCCTTCCTAGCATGACATGTTGTGATAAGTGATATAAGTGATCCCTTAATTGGGTCTAGCAGATCCTCATATTAGTCATGCTCCCACTTAACAAGTGTATACCCAATTGGAAGTTTAGGTATGCTCTATCTTATCTAATTTATAATTAATTCTTGTACATCATATAATTTTGATTTCATACATTCTGGTGAACCTGACGTGAATCCTATCTCATCATTGGTTGGAGTGTCTTCATGTTTCCATTTTTATTTCCTTTTTTATTTATCATTAGCTTCACTTTGGCTTCACCTTCATTACATTCTGGTGAACCTAACATGAATCTAACCCTTCCAATATTTCTTTCATTTCTTTCATTATTTTTATCATCATTTCTATCATATATTTTGACATACTACTTTAATTATGTTGATCCAATTATTTTTATTTGTGCATAAGAATAGGTAACTGGATCAATTAGATTGACCCAATACAAGTTTGTATCACTTTTTAGACTTCTTAGTTCATCCTACTAGGTTGACCAAGTTGACCTAATACACTTTTTTAGCTTCTATAATAGGTTCCTATATAGCTCGATCAAATAGCTCAATCAAGTTCTATAGATTGGATCAGTTTTATCTAAGGTTCTTGATTAGTAATATCCTTTATTTCCATCTTTAACCCATCTAGGTTGGTCTTTTATTCTCTACCTCTTTTTGTTTTGTACTTTCCTTTCAACTTTGTAATCTCCAAAACTACCCATCCAAAACTAATTGGATCAACCTAGTTCACCCAGTTCTATATTATGTATGTTATCCAAAATAACTAAGTCAACCTAGTAGGTTTTCTAGACCCTATTTTCAATAGTACTAGCTCAACCCCATTTCCCTAGTTTTGTATTTTGTGCATATAGTGTTTTCACTATACCTTGTTTCAAAGTTAGTATTCACTTTGTATGTTAATCACATTTTTTTCTTTCAGTTGTTTGCATGCTTATAATATTTTACATAGTCTAATTAGGAGGTTTTTAATTAGCCACTTAGTTTCAATATTTATATTTTATGCACACACATCCAAATCACATAACATCAACAAGCATTTTAACACTTGACTACCTAGGCCAACCTAAATGAATTTCATCACCAAGGGGTAACTCAACTTGATGCTCTGGTCAAGTATAAATCATGGTTAATGGTATATTCTAGCTAAGCACTCAACACCCTTATCATTGTAGCATGTGAAATGAGTGGTAGGCCCCAATACCAATCTTGTATCATTACCACTATAGTCCTTTTCATCCTAAACTCACCTAAAACCATAAATATATTGTTATTTAGTACCTTGCTTATAACCAACTCCCTATCATTTAAAATTATTCTTAATAATATAATTAACATTCTAGGTGGACCAATTAACTAGCTTTACTTTCCAAGTTGTCTACTTTCTCTTTGCTCAATTGTGTGTGCAAAAAAATTTATTAGCTATCATTGGTGGAAGTTTTTGCTTTATGTGCATCAATTGGATTAGCCAGTGTCAATTTAATTAACTATTTTTTTACTTTCAACACTTACTTTCCTAGATTAGCTACAAAATTATCCTGTTATATTTCCCATTTTGTCATCAATATTTTATTTTTCCTTATCTATTATACTAGGTCAACCTATCCAACCCTATACTATCACATACCCTATTTTTTACCCCTATTTACTATGCTAGGTTGACCTAGTAGACCCAGTACAGTCTACACATCTTGTTTTTACACTAGGTTGACCTGGTCAACCCAAGTTCTAAATCTAACTTTCTTTGTTTATCAACCCAATTGTTCACCTCTGCTAATTTGCATTATTTTCATTTCCCTTTAGTCATAATGAGGTCTCCTATTAGAATATTTTTGGATAGTATTACTCTATTTAGATCCTATATGGGATGTATATTTCTTCCTTTATTTTTCCTCCCAAGAACACCACCACTCTTGGGGCATTTATTCTTCTCCTTCATCTAAAAATTGTAGCATCATTCAAATAACACCTCAAGATGAAGTTGATGGATCCAATCCTTTCTACACCTACCAAGAAATCTCTCAAAATTTCAACCATTCATCTCAATCATGCATAATTTCTCCCACATACGATGACAACTATATCATGTCCCAAGCTTAATCTAGAGACTTAGATGTCTTGCATTATCAAAATACCTTATCCTAAATTCATGCTTTCAATCAAGATGTGAATACCATTTCTATATATAACAACTTAGAACTTGAGAGTTATGTGCTTCCTATTAACCCTTCTCTTATCAATTATCCTTGGGTGGTAGAGCAAATCACACCTTCTGAACCTCTGAAATTACTTTCATCTTCTTTACCTCCTTCAAATCCTCCCATTAAATCTAACCCTTCCCCCCATAAAAGAACCCATCCACACTCTATCTACTTCCTCTACTCCGAAAATCACACTTGATTCTGAGGCAATTGATGTCCATTAAATACATTCTGAATATGATTGCCATGGTAACAAAATTTTAGATCTAGAAGTAGATGTTGAGTATTGTGGTCCTATTCCTACTTTGCCTAGTGATGAAGCCATTCCTAAGTTATTTTATGCCCAAGAACCTCAAATCTCTAACAACATCATAAACTTGGAAATTTTAAAGCTAAAACTCCTCACTTTAACAACTTTATCGCTAGCATTGATCCCAAAACTAATCCAATTTCATCCTTACCTGACGCACCATACCACTTTCAAGATGGTAATGCCATGCTTATTGAAGAAATAAATCCTATTGAATCTGGTACCCCCTTGTGCCCTTAACTGATCATAGTTTTTGAAGAACTTCACCCTCTAAACATGATAATTTTAACCTATTTTTTATAAGTATCAAGAGGCATTCACTTGGTCTTCCCAAGATATGCTTGGCATTGACCTTAGCATAGTGTTCCATAAAATCATTACCTATCATGATGCCAAACTTGTGCATTATAAGTAACATAAATTTCCTCCTAAAGTTACCATCTTATGTCATAAAGAAATCATCAAACTACTTGATACTAAATTTATTAATCCTTTGGATTAGTCTGAATGGGTTTCCAATATTTTTTCTATTAAAAAAAAGGTCACTATGGTCATTCATATTTGTATTGATTTCCACAATATTAATCTTTCTTGTCCTAAAGATAACTTTCCTTTGCCTTCAATAGATGCCATTATCAATTTCATGGCTAGATATGAAATTTTATCTCTTATGGATGGATTTTTAGGATATAATTAGATTCATATAGCTCTTAAGGACCAACATAAGACTACTTTTACCATGGAATGAGGCACCTATTGTTATGTTAAAATTCCCTTTAGTCTCAAAAATGTTGGGTCCACTTACCAATGTGAAATGACTCATATCTCTCATGACCTCATCCATAAAATTGTCGAAACATATGCAGATGATCTTATCACCAAATCCAAACACCATGCAACTCATCTTTTTTTATCTTTCCCTCATATTTGACCATCTCATCAAATATAAATTCTAACTTAATCCTTTCAAATGTGTCTTTAGAGTTACATCTAGAAAATTGTAAAGAATCTTAGCCTCTCTTCATGGCATTGATGTTAATCTAACCAAGATTAATGATATTATCAACATGCCTATTCCTTGTTCTATTCTTGATATTTGTACCTATTTAGGAAAACATGGGGTAATTAGATGATTCATTCTTGAGATGGCTTATTGAATTCATTCTATTAATTCCCTTCTCAACAAAGGTATAACCTTGGAATGGACAGATTTATGTAAAAAAGCATTTGAAAATATGAAAGATTCATTTCTTCATCCACCTACACTTCATCCTCCTTCCAATGATAAAATTTTTATTTTCTATACTTCTTCCACACCCATATTAGTAGGGGAAATTATTTCCCAATAAGATGATATAGGTAAGGAGTATGTCGTATACTATATTAGTCAAGGCCTCATTGATTATGAAACATGTTATACCAAAGTTGAGCATGATTGCCTTGTTATATATTTTATAGTTGAAAAGATTCATCACTACATGCTTTACCAAACCACTTATGTCATTATTCATTCCAAACCCCTTCATCATTTCTTCTCCAAAGCTTTTCTTCTAGGAGATAGAATTGGCAAGTGGATGGTCTTACTTATGGAATTTGATCTTTAGATCATCATGAAAAAAGTTGTTAAAGGGCAAGTCATAGTTGACCAGCCTACCATAGCTCTTATTATAGCCACTTTTTCCCTTCAAGATAACCTTCTAGATGATAATATACTTTATATTGAAGGTATTAATCAAACAATTTATCTTAAAGATTATTTTTGTAGCTTTACTGTTGATTTTGAATCTAATCATCTTGATGAATCTTCTACTTACTCTAGTACTACTAAACTAAAGGTAATTACCAAAGAGCATTAAATTAATGTTGACTTACATGAAGATACTTATACCCTTCAATTTGATGGTGCTAAATGCCTTAAAGGATCTAGGGTAGGTTGCATTCTCACTAGTCCTCTTGGCAAGATAATTCCTTTAGCTTTCCATTTTATATTTGATCTCACCAAAAATATGGTCAAGTACAAAGCTCTTATCTTAGGTATGATATTTTCTCTTAATTTATACATACAATATCTTCATGCTTTGGGTGATTCTCAACTCATTTTCCAATAAGTTAGTGAATCCTACCAATGTAAAATTGAAAACCTTATCACCTATCATCAAATTGCAATCACTCTTGCCAAGGATTTTGTCTCTTTTATAATTGAGCCTATTCTTAGAGATCAAAATTCTATTGATAATTATCTTGCCTCTTCAATTTCTCTTTTTCATCCACATCAAGTTCTTTTTTATCCTTCTTTTATCATACAAATAATCAAATCTCCATCATCTACCCACCCTCTTGATTCGCTTATCTACCACATTAAGGCTATCACCATATGACAATGCCTATGGTATCAAGATATCATCCAATTCTTAAAACATCAAACTTGTCCTCCTAACTTGGATTTTCATGAAAATACATGTCTTTGAAAACAAGCTTTCAAGTACCTATTTAGACATAACATCCTTTATTATCTCAATGCCAAAGGTACCTTGTTATGTTGTGTCATGCAAGATGAGGTCCTTCCTCCACTTTAACAAGAACATGGGGGAGTTTGTGGTGGTCACTATAGTAGGCATGTTATAGCTCACAAATGCCTACATATGGGTTACTATGGACCTAATCTAAAAAAGGATGCTATTGAATATGCTAAAAAGTGTAATCTTTGTTAGCTTCATGATGATCTCATTCATTCACCACTAGCTAAACATCAAACTATCATATCTCTATGGTCATTTTCCACATGGAGATTCAATCTCATTAGTAAACTTCCTCACTCTCAAGATGGGCACATCTTTATTATCACCACTACTAAGTACTTTACCAGGTGGGTTGAAGCCATGACCCTTGTCAATGTCACCAGTCTTACTATGTATAAATTCATTATAAACTAAATCATTTGAAATTTTAAAGTTCCTCACACCATTATTTTTAAAAATGGTGGTAATTTCAAAAATAAACATATCAAATAACTTTACACCAAATTCAAAATCAATCACAAGTTTTCCACTCCTTATCATCCATAGTATAATGGTCAATCTGAGGCCACTAATAAGATTCTCAATAAAATTATTCAAAAAACAATTCATGAAACCCACATAGATTGTCATCTTCATCTTTATCCCATACTTTGGGCCTATTAGACTAGCATTTGTAATATCACTAGAGCAAATCCATTTTTGCTAGTATATGGTTTTGAGTTAGTTCTTGATATTAAAGTTGAGCTTCCTTATATTCCATATCTCATTATGGAATAATTATTTATGATGAATTATGTGAGGCTCACCTTCATTCCCTTGATCTACTTGATGAACATCATCTCCCTACCTTACAACATAACTACCAATATAAGGTTCACATTACTTGACAATATAATAAACATGTTAAAGTCTAAAAATTTAATGTTGGTGATCTTATCCTTAAATTAGACTACACCCATGACAAATAAGATAAATACACTCAAAAATGGTGGGGCTCATACTTAGTTAAATATATCATTGGTCCAAGTAATTACCACCTTCAAACCAATGAAGGCCATGTTTTCAAGGAACCCACCAATTCTCAATTCCTCAAAAAATAATTTGCCTAATCATTTCCTTCTTATCATGATTTCTATCTATATCTATCTAATACTTTTTTTAGGTTAGTTAAGCATGGGTCTCTCCCTCTACAATAGCTCCCTCTTGTCCACAAACCTTTAGTCCTTCCTTTTTGGTCTTTTGGTTTCTTGATGTACCATAGTCTTCCTTATTTTATTGCATTTTCTCTTATTTTTCACACCTTTTGGGTTTTATTTCATGATTTTTTTTATAATAACGTGGATAAGACCCAACATCCCTCACAAAACTACCACATTTTATTTATTTTCCTTCTCTTTTTGCTACTTTCCAATGCTATTTTATTATCCTTTAGATTTTTATTTTGTGAGGTGCTTTGTAAAAAGGATCCCTCACTTTGGTTTTCTCTTACTTATTATCACCCTCATGGATCTCTCTTTTATGAGTTACTTTGTAAGACCGTAGATAGGACCCGGCCCTCCTCATAATATTACCATTTTTTTCGTGTTCTTTGTCCTTGTTCTTAGACTTTAGTTTTTACTTCTTTTACTAGATGGAATTTGAATTAACAATCTATGTTAGCATGTTTTCCTTCATTTACCTTAGTATTATGATAAGGAATCACACCTTTATTGTCATTGTATCCATATTTTTCCCTTTGTCACATTTTTTACAATTTTAAGCAATTCAAATTGTTCCATGTGTCAGCGTCTCTTGATTTACCCCTTCATTTCAACTCCACATTGGATAAAACAAGGTTGAAATCAAGATAACACTTTTATTTCACTTGAATTTAAAAGACTCTTAGACCCCATGCCCTTTGATGTTCTCTCTCTTAACAACCTTGTCCCAAGTTTTCAAATTAAATTCATCTTTAGCACCCATGCTTGGTTTTCTAAATCTGTATGGAGGAGGAACAATCTTAAAAAAGCCATCAAGAAACTTAAAACCCAAATCATTTGAAACAAAAGACAATGATATCTAAAAGGAAACATAAAAATCTCAAAATTCAAATTCACACCAAAAGACATGATTACAAGCATATCTCATATCTCTAATCAAAGCTCAAACTCCATAGTCACCTTCACATAGAGCTGAAGTCCTTTGGGGTGTGATAGGCAAGTAGATTAGAATAAGGGACTTTAGAAAAATCTATGTTGTTACCTAATTTCTCACACATGTACCCAATATTCACAGTAGACTGATGGCTCTATAAGGGGTCTTGAATAATAGGGAACATGTCATGGGGAGGTTGGTCCATTTTATTTTTTAGGTATATATCCTTCATGGGATGATCTATAGACTCCATTTATTAACCTAAGAATTGTGTATCTAAGAGAAGTTCTTCAAAGTCCCTAAGGTCAATAGTCCTCTTGTTTTGACAAACCAAATTTGAGTGTCTTGACTTTGATAAATATTTTCTCTACCTTGATTTTTCCTTCATTCTCCCCTCCACCCATTTCATCTCCCCCCTTGATAGACAAATTGTGATTCCAAATCTATTATCCCTCTTCTTTAAATTCCTTTTTCTTCATTTCCTAAAAACATGCTAGAATTTTATCCTTAGAGAAAAAACATGTTTGAGAAACTATGGATCATTTTTTTACACCCTCAATATACATTTAATAGACTTTACTTTATTTTTTCCAGTTTTCATGATTTTTCTATCCTGTTGTTATGGACACCTACATTTTCACCCTTTTTCTATTGTTGAGTGAGATGTGGTTTGTTAATGCTCACTTGATAATGTTGTTTTCCCTTTTATTCATCCCTTTTCCATTGATGATTGAGATGTGGATTATTATTGCTCACTCATCAATGTTTTTTTACCATTTTATTTTTCTTTTTACCATTGACATGTCTTGTTTATCATTCCTTTCTAAACATGTGTCTTTAGTTTGAATTGGTGAGTTTACCTTTTCTTACTTGAGATTTACTTGTTTGATTTTTTAAGTATTTAGTATCCTTGGATTTTTAGTTACCTTATTTACTCTTGTTTGACTTGGTCATTTGGTCTAATATAACACTTGTCACCCAGCTTTCCAAATTTGTAAGTATATCCCATATACATAGCACTAATTATCTTGGATTTTCTTATATTTATTTGTTTTTTCTCCTTAGTTTTGTATTCTTGGGTTTGTAAAAAGTAGTCTCTACACCCTACACAATCAAAACTAAAAACATAGTTGACAATCATCTTTTAATAATGGTAAGTCAAGGTTCACATAAGTTTTACTTTTTACTTTTTTACTTTTTAGTTAGTTTTCTTTTTTGTCATTTAATTTTAGTTATTTTATGAATTTTAAAATACTACAACTTTTTTTAGCATCAACATTATGTGTGTCCTTATGTTCTTTCTCAAAGCACCATCCCCTATTACACCTTAGTGGCATGTGATGAGCTTTGAATGGGGCATATGTATACACATAATATTTTTAACTTTTATCAATTATTTATGCTTTACATCTTGAAGGAACCCATCATGACACAATATCTCTAAGTGCATGCCTTAAGGGGTGCACCAAAAAAGGGGTCGGTAGACCTTTGGTGCTTGTTAAGATTATTGTCCCTTATTTCTAAATTATTTCCAATCCATTCATCTCCTAAAACCATTTCCTAGGCTATTTCTCCTCCCTTGCACATTCCTATAGTCTTTTCCTCTTTCCATCTTTATTTTCCTTTCTTGGTACCTTTTTGACCTACTCAACAAACTAGGTCAACCTGGTTGACCTAGTGCATTTTAGGGTCACTTTAACTCTTTAGGTTTGTTAGCCTTTTGACCAACCTAACACAAACTTTAGGAATTAGCCCAAAAATATGCTAGGTCAATCAGGTCAACCTAGCACAACCAACATTTCTAGATGATTTCAGGGTTAGTTTCACCTAAAAATATAAGATCATTTTGGTCATTTTCATAAGATGCAAAAAAAGAGTTATTATTCACTCGTGCTTCTTCACAATCTGCTCTTCCACTATTCTAATTGAGGAGTCTTAGCTTAGGTTTCTTATTTTGGAGAATCTAGTCTTGTGGATAGGTATTGGATTATTTGGCCTAATAAAGTGATCCTTATGGACCACAACAACCTCTTTCAAAGCCCCATTGCCCAAGGGAGATATTAAATCATGATAGGTTCACATTCAGGTAAGTATATTCTAACTTTGTTCTCCTCTCTTTTAATAGATAGAAGTAGCATAAGTGTTGGCTCAAATAATATTACTCTTCATGTTTTATATATTAGGGTGTTACTCATAATTAATTTATTTAAATTTCCTTATACATATTTTATTTCTTTGTATCTAACCCCTCACATTGTGTCACAAGCTTTGGTACACACTATATTAGTTTTATTTTCTTGTTATTAGAATAGTTTACTCTCTCTTATTTGTTAACATAAGTGAAATATCAAATCATAGGAATATTTTAGGGTTGTGAAATTGTGTTAGAATGTATGCTTTGGAACCCTTCTTAGCATGATATGTTGTGACAAGTGATATAAGTGATCCCCTAATCAAGTCTAACAGATCCTCATATCGGTAATGCTCTCTCTTAACAAATGTATACCCAATCAGAAGTGTAGGTGTTCTCTATCTTATTTGATCTAGGATTAATTCATGTATATCTTGCAATTGCAATTACATACACACTTAACCTTCTATTTATTAGTTTTTTCATTAGAAGAGGACGTTTCAATGCTTGCTTTGGTCATTTATTTCTCTTCTCTTTACCCTTATTATTCTTTTTCTCTTTGTTTGAAGTCTTTAATTTCCCATTCCCATTAATTATGGATTGAAGTTTTATGGACTTAAATGTGACCATCTATATTAACTTGTCTTTCTCCCTAGTTAAGTTCGTAATGAAAAAATCTAAATATGGAAATTTCCATGTAGTTCCTAAAGCACTTTTAGTGGCACAAAAAGTAGACACAAAGATTGAATAGTTAGGATCTAGTTTAAAGATTCTAAAAATAATAAGTTTATTATCTTATTTCTTTATCCCACATTCTTTTAACTACAATTCAAGGACTTGAACTGAGTGAAGAAATCCTAAAGGGTGTAAAAGTTGATAGTTCTTTGGTTAATGAGTTGATTTTAAAGTTTGTGACCTCTCATCACATCTTTATCTCCAAATAGATTTCATAGAATGGTTCATAAATCTTAGAGTAATTTGGCAAGCTCTAGGTTAAATAGGAGATCATGTGTTATAGAAATACATAATAGTCCATAGGATTCATTACTACAATTATACCACTTGAATTTATGTGCTAGGTTTAGTTTCATCACCCATGGTTATTCTATATAAACCCTTACTCAGAATTATTACCATCTTGATTTTCCATTCATGATCATTAAAGGGAGTTAGTGGGTTGATTAACTT
Source organism: Torreya grandis (assembly GCA_037957365.1). NCBI lineage: Eukaryota > Viridiplantae > Streptophyta > Pinopsida > Cupressales > Taxaceae > Torreya > Torreya grandis. The sequence goes on from JARHVA010004157.1 coordinate 381,679, forward strand.
GATTCCATTTTAGGCTGAGTTGAGTTGTAGTATTAGTGCAAGTTATAGTTGTTTTAAAACTACAAGTGCAAGAATAAAGAAAGTATACTCCCCTAAACTATGAAATGGTGAACCCCCTTTAAATGTTATAAATAATGCACGCTCAAAAGACATCAGGAAAAGTTAATAATACATATAGAAAAACCAAAGAAAATGTCAAAAAGACATGATTTATAATACTAGGTGAAGACACTAGGCTCAATTGAAAATGCATCCAAGAGAAGTATACAAAGTGAGCAAGTAAAAATATGAAGAGGTTTTAAACAATAACAATTTCTATTTAAGAGGAAATATTGAAAGCTATTTGCTCTCTAGGAGGAGATAAAGCTCCTGGACCGGATGGTTTCCCCATGTTTTTCTTTCAAAAATTATGAAAATATGTTGGAAGAGATGTCAGTGATGCTGTGAAAGAATTTTATGGAGCAAAACAATTGCTGAAAGAAGTTAATTCTACCTTTCTATGCTTGATTCCCAAGAAAATTGGTGATGATTCGCCATATCAGTTTATACCGATCAGCCTATGTAATTCTTTCTACAAAATTATTTCCAAAGTTCTTACTTCCAGACTTATTCAAGTGATTCTTAGGATAATTGTTGATCAGCAAAATGGATTTATCCTAAGTAGACAAATTCTCAACTCTATTATCATTGCTCATGAGAATATTCACTCATTCTCATGTTCTAATAATCAAGGGTTTATTATGAAAGTTGATATTGCAAAAGCCTATGACAAGGTTGATTGGTTATTCCTTTCAAATAGTCTTTTAGCTTTTAGTTTTGACCAAAAGGTGGTTGGTATTATTTATCAATTGATTTCTACTTCCTCTATTGTTGATTTGGTAAATGTAAGCTTGTCCCATTTCTTTTATCCATCTCAGGGATGGAGACAAGGGGACCCTTTATCCCCAATCCTTTTTGTAATTATGGCTGATTGCTTGGGGAGATATATTGGGGATTTAGTCCATAAAAGTTTATTTAAGGGTTTAAAACCATCTTCACAGCCTCTAATTTGTTCTCATGGACAATTTGTTGATGATACAATCTTTATGGGGAAAGCTGAAGTTAAAGAAGCAAGAATTTTGAAGCAAGCTATCAATTTATATTTTGTGGCCTCTGGACAATTGATTAATTGGAATAAAAGTACTATGTTTTTTATTAACACCCCTATCCAGAGACAAAATAAAATTGCAAAAATTATTGAATGTTCTATAGGATCTCTCCCCTCTTCTTACTTGGGTCTTACTCTTGGTTTGAAAGTCCCTGATACATTCTGGGAGGATCTTATTAACAAGTTCAGCAAGAAACTTGTGGGATGGAAAGGAAACCTTTTAAGTTAGGTAGGAAAGTTAACTCTTCTCAAAACTTGTCTTCAAAGCATACCTACTTATGCTTTAAGTCTATTCAGAATTCCTGTTAAATATAAATAGGCTATTGAAAAAATTCAAAGAAATTTCCTATGGACTGGAATTGAGGAAAAAAGGAGAATTCCTTTAATTGCTTGGGACAAAGTTTGTAAACCTTTTAGGGAAGGGGGATTAGGAATTAGGAAAATCATAAGTATGAATAAATCTCTTTTAGCCAAATTGGGATGGAGAGTTTATCATGAAAATAAAGAGTGGAGTACTATATGGAAACATAAGTACCTCTTCAATGCAAAATCCATTTATGACTTCTTTTCCTACTCTGATGTAATCTGTCCCTCTTCCATATGGGGGGTTGTTCAGGGGACCAAAAAAGTTTTAGAAAAAGGATGTTCCTAGAAAGTTGGTAATGGACTTAAGGTGAAATTTTGGGATGATGTATGGTTAAAGGATTATCCTTTGATGGAAGATTTCCAAGATAAGGATTTAGTTGATCGATGTAAGTAGAGATATGGTATACTAGTTAGTCAATATTGGTAGAATAATTCATGGGTGAATTTAACTAATGTTAATCAAGGATTTAGTAATATTCAATTATCTCTCAATGCTGTCTCTCTTTATCCCTATATGGAGGATAAGATTATTTGGCATGATGATCCTAGTGGACAATTTAAAGTATCTACTATCTTTACTTCAAAGGAAAAGGGAAATCAACCTTTGTGGTCTCAAGCTTTGATGAAGGGGCTCATCCCTAAAATAAATATTTTCTTCTGGACCTTGCTCCAAAATAAAATCTTGACCCTTGACAATTTACATAAAAGAGGAATAAATGTGGTTAACAGGTGTATTCTATGTAAAAAAGGATTTGAAGATCGAGACCATATGTTTTTGAACTGTCCCTACACTCAGCAAGTTTGGACTGAGATCCTTAACTTCTGGGGTATAACATGGGTACATCAAAAAAGTGTGGATTTATCTTTTAAAAGTTGGTGTTGTCCCTCAAAAAATCTTGATGTTAATTTTTTCTAGAAACTAACACTTCCTCATATATGGTGGGGTATATGGAAAGAAAGAAATAATAGAATTTTTAGAAGTAAAGAACTTCCAAGATGGGTGCTTGGGTAGAATATTATTAGAGCTATCAAGGAGAATTTTAAATCATAAAGGGAACCTAATCAAACCTTTCAATTTGATAATCCTTTACGATCTGAAAGGCCTAATCTAAAAATTGATAATCCTAGATTAAATGTAAAATGGAATGTCCCTCCTATTGGATGGATCATAGGAAATTTTGATGGACCAGATAAAGGGAATCCAGGAAAAGCAAGATGTGGAGGTATTCTAAGAGATCATATGGGAAATGTAGTTGATGCCATTGCTATCCCAATTGGTAAGTTGAATAGTCATATTGCTAAAGCTACTATAGCCCTATACACTATTAAACTTGCTGTTGAATTGGGATTTTCCAAAATATGGCTGGAAGGGGATTCATTGAATATTGTAAACATCCTAAATAACAAAAATTCAAGTTCATGATCTATTGAGGCTATGGTAATGGAAATTAAAGCTTTAAATCTAAATTTTAAAAAGGTTACCATAGCTCATACATATAGAGAAGCCAATGGAGCTATCGACTGGATAGCTAATCATGTGGTTCATAAGGGGCAAAAGGTGAGATGGCATGATGCACTAAACAAGCACATTGATCTCAAAGCACTTATCACTTATGATGCCATTCATTCTAAAGAGGGAAAAATCTACCTAGATTAGTAAATTAATAATTTGGAGGAGTGGACTTAAGGTGGATAGACTACCTTCATTGAGCAGGTACAATCATGAGAATGAAACATGGATTTTGCATATGCTAGCATATAGCCGATTTCCATTTCATGTAAAAAACAATTGGGTCCATTTTTCTACTCTCAGTGTTTGGGTGTGGTGGGAATATTGTGAGTTTTGCAAAATGAAGGGTGAACCGCAAAAGCAGGAGCCAAAAAATTGTGAAGATTGGAAGAATAAGCAGGATGTATGGAAGATTCTTCAGAAAGGGAGAGTGGTTAGTTATATGAAGTGACTACATGGATCTAAACCCCATATTATGATGGCATTCTTCAAAAACTAGGTTGATGATAAAGTAACATTTCATGGTGTTACTATGAAGCTAACAGAGGAGTTCATTGCTGAGGTTATAGGGCTCCCCACCAGTGGCATTAAATTCTCTAAGCAGACAAGTATCTCTAATGCAGCTTACAAAAAATTCCCAAAAATGGATGTAGAGGAGAAACAATTGGAAAAGAGTGGAGATTTCTTTGATTTGGAGTAGATAAAAGGAATCTAGAGAGACATTTTATGCTACATTCATGAGTATTTTATCTTAGATGGTAGAAGCAAAAGAGTGCATAAATTTCATTTTGTCTTTCTTAATCATTTTAGGTATAAATATAGAATATCCTTCCCCTTCTATTTGCACTTTTCCTTGCTTCAGAGTCTGTTTGCTCATAGAAAGAAGGAATCTCGACCAATCTTGCATGAAGGACTGATTCTTATCATAGAGGGCTATTGCAAAAATAATGCCATAGTCTTATGTACTTATTTTGATAAAAATAAGGATTCTCAATGTAAGAAAAGTGGAAAAGGAAAGGGGAAAGAAAAAGTAAAATCTAAACCCTCTAATCTTAAAAAATAGAATATTAAAGAGGAATCTGAGTGGGAAAATATATAAAGTTCTGAGAAGAATCTTTTTGAGGAAGAAGAAAGGATGGAAATTGGGGATTTTAGTTCAAATATGGAAGGTTATCAGGAGAATGAAGACAAAAGTGAGCAAGAAAATGAAGGGAAAAAAATAGAGGACAATACAAAATAGAATAACTTTAATCATGAATATAATTAGACTGTGGTGGGGGGAAGTGTTAAAGACACAAATAGTTTACCTGATGATCCTGCTTTGACAAGAGAAAAGGAACATGTGGCTCTGGTTTCCAATCATGCTATGGAGAATAGAGATTAAGAAAAGGATGATCATGACCAACATAAAGACCCTGTAGAGACAAAAGAGGAGAAAATGATGGAAAGGGAAGACCGAATTGAAAAGGATGAGTCCTGTCCAAAGGAGAATGCAGATGAAAGTCGTGACATTTAGTAGAGGGACAATAAGCTCTCCTTCATGAATTTGGCCAAATTCAAAGTGGATGCCATTTCCCAAGTTGATTCATGGATGTATAAGGAAATGATGGAGCTGAAGAAGAAAGTAGAGATAATGCAATATAACTAAGAATCTGATAGGATCAAAATCAATAATTTGGAGAAGCAAATGAGTGATATTCCAATGAAACTAAAGGATTATGAGAATAATCTGAGAAGGCTTATAAAGGAAAGTAGAAAGAAAATGGAGGAGGTTACTTCTAGCATATGTGTAGCTACAGTTAACCTTGGAAAATGAGCTAATGAAGAAATAAAATCTCTGGAGGGGCCAAACAAGAGGACCAGGCAGAGCTCGAGGAAGAAAGCCTAGCAAGAAGCTACTACATTGACTGCAATATCCATGTAAGATATAGTAATGGTTGGAAATGAGGCTGTGAAGATGATCCTGGAATTAGAAGACTAAGGTATTCTTTGTTGTTACTATTTTTGTTTTGGTCCTTAATGCTGGATGTTATAACTAGTTTTGAAACTTGGATCTTTGTTTTATAAACTTATTTTTAGTTTTTAGGTCTCTGTAAAACTTGTGGTCTATTTTATGGTTTTGGTCTATGGTTTAGGTCCCTATAAAACTTGATTTTGATACTATTTTACAGTAAGTTTTAGGAATGTCCTTCATGTTGGGCGTTATCGCTTCATCTTTCTTTTTCTATTAAAGGGGTTTGGGGTCCCTTCAAAACCTGCTTTTACCTTAATCTAAAAAAAAACAATTTCTATTTAAATATTTCCCATAATATATTTTTTATAAAAAACAATAAAAATATCTCCACTAACAATGTTAAACTTGACCAATCCTCTTATGCATTACTTGTGCATATAAATAAAAATAGCTTTTTGTCCTTATTTTAAATGAAGATATTAAAAAAGGGGTGATTTAATATCCTATATTTTTAAAATATTTTAGGGAAAAATTTGAATAGACTTAGCTTGTTTTGGTAGAAACTCTCAACCCTTTCAAAACTATAGGAGTATTTTGTGTTATTTCTTGAATAACTCATGTATGAATCGCATGCATCAGGCATGACTAAAGTCCTAGCCAAGGGGTTACAAGGGGTGGGTTGTAGTCATCCTATTATAGTTGAAGGCTATTTTTGGTGAGGTTGTTAGTTAAAATTGGCTAATTTTGGCATAAATGTTGAATGAAATGGTTTTTTTGACTAGGTGGCAATGATATTAGACTAAATAGGTGAAAAATTCATAGATGAGATCCACCTAAAAGTAACATATAACTAGGGTCAAATAGTTTCTTGAACACAAAAAAATAGTCAAGGTTTAGCTAAGACCAAATACATAAGTTGATAATGAACATAAGGGATCAAACCTAAGCCTATATGGAGACAAGTATTTTACAATAAAATTAACCAAAGTACATAGAACACATAGTCACACAAAAACCACAAAAATGTACTAATATCTACCAATAAACTAGATCTACAAAAAAATAATCCACCAAAGATGAAAACTACCACAAAAGGATGTATAGAAAGTTTATTTTGTAAATAAAAATCTCATTATTTCAAAAGATAGTTTAAAAATAATAAAAAATAAAACACACAATTACCATGAGTAGATCTAATACTATTTCAAAGATATTGCCAATTCTAGATGATGTGAATGTAAAGGTCAAGATCACATGAGATGAATCTTGTGCACACCATAATGTTTTTGAAGAAAAATGAAATCACTCAAAGATAATATTGTAAGAGATAAAAATCAAGTGGATCAAAACCCAATCTTCCATTAAGTGAGAAGCTCTCGAATGAGATGAGTGCATATAGGAGAGTAAATAAGTAACTATTCCACAAAAGGTGGTCAATACACCACTAGAATAGACAAGTAACTCCTCCACAAAATGTGTTTGATAGGTTCAAGAACAAAGGAGTAACTCACATACCCATAATAGCCAGTCAAGGGAGTTAATTCATAGTCACCTAGTCAATCTTCACACATAATCAAGATTATTCATGAAACCAATAAAAAAGAAAGTGAGGGAAAAAAGCCAATAATATGGGAAAAAATAAAACTCTTACCCTAATAGTTTTATATTTAATTTAATCATTTGATACCTTCAATATCATGTATATCCCTAGGTAATATAAACTATTTTTGCACACTTTAACTTATTTTATTACAAACTTACTCTCTTAAAGAATTGAATTCATATAAATTATCCATAAAAATTGTTCCAAGTCTTTTAGTCCCTAATAATATTGACAATTTTTAGGTATTTAATGATGATCAATGAATCATCCAATTTATAAACAACACATGGATTTTTGAATCCCATGTCATTTATAAGAAGGATGTAGATTTAATTGATAGGGTATGGATAGGAGGTAATGATATTTTATAGACTATGTAAAATCAAATCCCAAAAGGGATGGTGTCCTTATAAAGAACCTTTGACTAGGATTGTTATACTGAAAAGTAAAGACATAAAAATATTATGGAAATGACTTCATATCAGTCAATCTAGGAATGGAAGAGTATCATCTATATGTCAAAATAGGACTTAGTTGTTTCAATACTAAGAGGGTAATCTTACACATTTTTCAATAGTACAAAATTGAGATTTATTGGTTTTATGATGATTTAAATATATTTTATCCCAAGGTCATTACCCATATAATTCCTCTCAAAGATGACAAAAATACATTTAGGTAGAAACAAAGAAAATAAAATAATTTTATAGAGCCTTTAATTTATAGATAAGTCTATAAACTATTTAAAAACATAATTATATTCCTAATTAGACAATCAACATAGGTTTTAAATTTGGTAGATGTGCATAAAAATAATGGTTAAATTAGACTCTATATTGATTTCATAAATTTGAATAAAGCCTTAGAAAAAGATAATTATCCTTCACCCTCACTTGGTGAAGTGATTAAAATTGTTAGACGGTCTAATATGATTTCATTTTTTGATATATCCCAAGTTTTAATAGCTAAAGAAGATACAATTAAAATTGATTTTGCTACTAAATGGGAAAAAATTTCATAAAAGAGACTACATTTTATTTTGATAAATATAGGTGTAAATTTATAATATTTAATGTATTTATCCTTCTAAGGATTAATTTGTAAGTGCATCATTCTATACATGGTGATTCGATGGATTTCTCAAAGGATAGGTCATAGCACATAAATATTTTGTAAAGGATCTTTGACAGATGCATAATGAAGGAGTTTACTTAAATCCCAATAAAATTATTATTAGTATTGCATAAGGTAAAATATTTAGACACATAATCACAAAAAAAAATCCATTATCTAGGTAGGGTTAATGCCATTTCCAAAGTTCAATTTCATAACAATAAAAAATAAAAATATTTCTTTGGGAAAATTAACTTTGTGCATAAGTTTATTTATAGTTTTTTGGGATTGTTAGATAGATAAATTCCATGTTGAAATATGATACTAAGGTTTAATTGATATTATAATCTAAGAAAACATTTCAATATATCATGCATGCTTTTGATCAAACTCTAATGTTGATGAGTCATAATTTCACAAAATATTTTTTCCTATATTCAATCACATTTGATCATATGATTTGAGTATTCCTCACACGTATTGTGGATTATCAATATAATCCCATAGTATTCATGAAAATAAAAATAAAATATTTATAAGTGAGATATTCCATGATATACAAATAATCATAGGATTTGGTCAAAGCTGTAAAAAATATAGGCACTATATTCAGTGCATCAAAGTTTACACAATTGTTCCTAGTCTAATAGTAATTTTAATGCTTATGAAGAATGAATTAGGGAAACACTAAGGAAAATGGATGGTGAATTTTAAATATTTTAACTTGGAAATTAAAGTAACTATAATGATATGGGGTCAAGGTCTCATCTAGTTGATCAAAGAGGAAAATCATAAAATTGATGTCATGCAATTCAATCATACTCGAATTTTAGGAAATGCTTTGTATTCTCATATCATACATTATTTCATAAATTTGGATTATCCTCTTGAGTTAATAAATGATAACATAATATATATTATATTTTAAACAACCCGCTAAATGAAAAATAAGGTTGTGTATAATATAAAGAATTTTGAATGGATTTATTTGAGATGTGTATCAACAGAAGAAGTCTAAGGTATACCAAGTCATTTACATGAGAAATTGGGAATGGGATACCCTTTAGGAAACATAATATTGGATGAAATTTTGTTAAAATATGAATGGATTTATCTGATATGTGCATTAAAATAATAATCCCAAGATATACTAAGTCATTTCCATTAGAAGTTGGGAAGTGGGCATTCTTTAGGCAATGCAACATCACATTAAATTGTGAGAGATAGTTATTATTGGCATACTATTTTCAAGTATTCTTATATCTATGTGATAAATTTCCATCAACGTCAATTATTTTCCAAAATATAGGTGATATTTTCCTTTACAACTAGTAATTGAAGGTTCTTTGTTTTCCCAATAGGGTCTAGACTTTGTTGATGTCATAAATCCTAGTTCATCTTTAAGACATAAGTTTTTTTTGACTACAACTGATTATTGCATGAGGTAGACTAAGGATGTTTCCACAAATCATTAAATAATAATTTATGCCATCAAATCCTTTGGGGGAAATATTTTCACTAGATTTGGTACACCATTTTTTGTTTTTGTATATTAACAGCCCTATTTTTTAATCTACAAAATTCACTGAATGGGCCTCTAAAAATGAAATTATAGTGAATGTATCTTCATATTATTATCCAAAAGTTAATGGCATAGTTGATTTAATCAATAATAATATAATCAATGTAATTAATATGCCAATTAACAATAAACCTAGGGAATGACAATCCTTGTTGATGTATGCACTTTAGGAAGATAAAACATGTTTAAAAAAATCCTTCAATTTATCTACATTCCTACATATTTGTAGTCAAGAACAATTTTTACCCATCACCCTCAAGTTTCCCACCTACTAATTCATGCTAGAGTATATAGAAGATGATGATAGAATTTAGTCTAGACTATATAACATTGTCTAAATGGAATATGCATGTGATGAAGCTATTCAAAGTTTTAGTAAGCATCAGTTTGTTATTAAAATATGGTTTTATAATATTTCTCAAGTAAAAACATTTAGAATTTTAGAATTGGTATTTTATAGGACCAAACACATGAAAAAAATTCAGTGCTATGGATTGGATCATATCAAATTGTAGAGATATTATTAAATAATGATTTCAGAATGAAAGATATTCAAGGTAGATATTTGGCCTATCCTATGAATGAGAATTATTTGAAACACTAATTATCAGTTTTACCATCACAAATGGTTTATGAGTAATTATAAGTTGTATCTTAGGTTTAGATAAGGAAGGTTGTTTATTTTATTTTCCTTTGTTGTGTTACTTGCTTATGTTTTTTCTTATATTAGTTTGTCTTGATTTCATATTTACTTGTGTTCTTGTGTATATTAGTCTACTTCCCTTAGATGTAGTTAAAAAATAATTCTTTCGATACAACACTTTAGGGTAATAATGTCAAGTTTGTGTAAAATTATTCCCTCTAGTTTGTGTTATAGGATAAACTGGAGGACTTATGCCAAGAAAATAGTTTAAGTGTCTACACTTTATAAAAATTGGGAAAGGACTGAATTTATATCAATATGGTTCATAAAATTTTTATGTTTAAGTATAACTAAGAATTTCATTATACTAATCCATAAACTAATTGAATAATATTTGTGCATCATGTAAGGGTCTTACTTACACTTCAAACATATAAATAATTACCTAGGTAGAGGTCAATAATTAGAGAAAAATAATTTGATAAAATTTATGGTAAATCCTTTAACCTAAGTACATGAGTCCCAATCCTCAAAATGGATATTAAATTAATCAAAAAAATACATGAAGAGAAATTAAATTCATTAAAATAAAATAAAAAAATAGTATCCTCCTCTTGAGGTGATTTGGGTAACTTTATTTATAGGATTTCCCATTTGGATCGAAATAGAAAAAGGCCTAAAGTGAATACAAATGTGTTTTTTTAGATCTATAAACACCTATCTGGCAGTAGAGAAATACTCAATCCATCCCCTTGTGAGATTAAAAGAGAAATAAAATAATAAAAACACCCATTAGAAATTTTGGGTTAAAAGTATTGATCCTTGAGTTACTTTACCAAAACTCATGGAAAATTGTAATTAATTCATGGTGTACACATGTATGATTTATTTAATTAATTTTCCTAATGTATTCATCATTATATGGCCTTTTAGTTTGGAAAAATATATTTTAATACCAAAATGAGCTTTTTTATGATATTGGTATAATTTTAGATTCTACCAAGAAGTTCCAAGTTCTACCACTTTTTAGTGTTTCTATCTAAAAGTCTACATTTATTTTCATCAAAACATGCACACTTATTTTTTAAATTAAGATCATTTATACACCTAAAACTAGCCACCAATGGCCTTTAACTCAACTTCAAATAGATTCCTACCAACCATTGCAAATTAAGCTTAGGAATCACTGAACATCCCAAATTTACTTGTGCATCATTAATCAAAGATTATAATCTCATTGAAACATCCCTAATTGGGGTATCCTACTATAATCAACAAAAAAATTTCATGGATTCATCTCTAATCATCCTGATGCATCATAACATGCAATTTGGCCTATAAACCTATTAAATGGGGCAAGTGCACATATGAAATTAAAATAAATCTTGAAAATTCTAAAAATCCTAATCATAATTAATCAAAAATCTAAACCAAATTAAATGCCTATTTGAATTATCCATGTGCAATTAATGGAATTACTAAAAAAGGAAATTCAAAAATATGAATTATCCTAGCTTTTCATGATAACCTCTTATGAGTTGTCAAGCCTTTGTAAATATCTCAAAATATCTAACCCATGCCTATTCATTTAAAATCATGAGATTTTGACACATTTTAACTCTAATAGGGTTAACTAACAAAATTATATTAGGGTTGAACCCATTCCATGTTTAAACTACACCTTAACTCACCTTCAGTTATAAGCCTAAACCTCTTCACAAAAGAGCTTGGATAGATTAAAGTTCTAATGTAAGTTTTGTAGTAAGATTGAAACTAATAGTTTTATAATTCCAAATTATTTAGCCAATCCATGAATAAATCATAAAAATCAAGCCAAACAAATATGCCAAGGAGATAAGGAGTAAAGAATACTCTATTGTCAAAAGCTATTTGAGCACAAACCAAGCAAGCCACACAATGAATCATTTGGGCCATTCAAGGAAGGTAAGAGATTGTTGTTATTTTACAAAAAAAAATTCAATTGTTTTCATTCATTAATCTCCCCCTTTGATCTATGCAAGTAAGTGTTAGCATGTTAGTGTCATTTTATTCAAGTTTTGTTACTTGTTCTAACACTTGATCTAACCTTCCTTCTTGGATTCCTTGATCACAAATGGCATGCCCAGTGGGACATGCACCCTAAAAAATTTCTCTTAAATCCTTCTAGATAATTTTACTAACAATTTTCATGTCAAAATTTTATTTTGTTGACCAATGAAGGTGAAAATCTCAAGCTAAAGGATGTTATCTTGAAAATGACAAATTTGTTCTCTAGACAACAATACCACAATTCACACAGTTATGGTTTTGCTCTATTTATGGTGGTTTTAAATTAACCACCATGGTTCACACTATAAATTTTATATCCATAGGATTTAGTTGTGATATTACAATATCGTGACTCTATAGTCATGATATCACAATACCATGACTTTACAAGTCATAATATCATCTTTATAGTTGTGAATTTATAACTAACTGCTAGTGATTAGACTAGCCATCATGGTTAAGTTGTAATATCACAACTCTTATAGTTGTGAATTTACCATGATAGTTTAATTTCTCCATCTATACTAGATATTTTACAAGATATGCTTTGTTTCTTTGAAATTTGTGTTATTACATTAACACTTGCAGTTTTATAGAGTTACAATTGTGCTCTATGTATTTGTGATTTTGATCTATGTAAACCTGAGAGATATATTTTAAAAACTTATTTTCTCATCCATTAATGTGCTTCAAATAAAAATGAAACTCTCCAACCCTTGTAGGCCCAAGGTAAATTAGAATATGAATTTGCAAGATCAATTTTATTTAACACTTCATTTTGGTGCTTAAAATAAATTTCTAAATCTTGAACATTTGATTTAAGTTCTTAAAAGGAACTTAGGTGATTTGTGTTAAGTTTTTTTTGTGATAATTATTAAAATCTTTGAAAATTTAATCCAAGGGGCTAAATAACTTAATCAAACATTTCATTTAGTGCATAAAATTGACATTCACTTAGATTATAAATTCTTGAAGGTGTTTGATACTTGTTTGTTTATTTGTGAATAATGAAGAACATGTGTATGCTCTCCCCACATACCCTATAGGGAACTTCGGTGACTAAAAGTGCCTTTTAACTTGTAATTGGTTCCTAGTCCAAGGCATGGAAAGAATGTTGTCTAGGCTCTTCAAAAAACTTGTATGGTCTGGATGATCTCAAAACAACCTCTAAAGTCTTTCCACTTAGTCAATTATTTCATGCAATTTGGTTTGTGAAGGGGAGTTCATAGCTTCTTCAAAAGTTTTTTAGGGAATACTTGACCCAAGGTTTCATCTTTCAACAGTGTTTCAACCCCACTCCATGATGGGGTATACAAATAATGTTACACATACTATGAGATCCAGGGGTTGAGCGGCTAACCTCTCCTTTTTTAACAAAAATTTGAGTCAAGTTTGATTAACCAAGGGATTCCACTAAGTATTACATGTATGGAATCATTATGAAAATTAATAGACCCTTACATAGTAAATTAATTAGTATGAACTCAATTGACTTGAGGCATATATATCATTAGCCATGCTTGGGACCATCAAGACTATTAAAAAGTTACGTTTTAGAACAACCACACTTGTTGTAGAAATATTGTTGATGTAGGGTGAGTATCACAAAGGTACATGTCACTATATAATCTCTTGGGAGAATGGGGGTGTAAAAACCATACTACTTCATGTGATTTTATTTTTTAGATTAACACTTGAAATCCTTCCAAGAACATGTATATATATGGATTGTATTGATATAATGCAACCTTGTCAATTTAGGGTTTAAGATGATTTGCTTAGTTGCATTAGGTTTTTTCCTTTATTACTTGGTCTTTGAGTCTAAAACCATTTTTTTGTTTGTGCCTCATCAAAATGAGTTTTTGTCCATACTACTCTATTGTTTGAGGAGGAATTATGCAATCCATTTAACATTGTGTTAGTTCCTTGAAACTTTGTGCCAAAAACATTTTGTGTGTCACTTGATTGAAATGGGTAATGTTAAGCTTCCCAAATAATTTCAAACTTTTGCCTTGAAGTCTTCGAAACCATATCATTATTTACATATTTTGAGAGTGATAATGTTTTTACATTACTTATATTGTTTCATAGACTCATCTTGTCTTGTGTCCAAGTTTCACATTTCAAATTGAACAATGTATGACTTTTTTGGTCTTTGTTTAGTGTCATTATGCCAATAAAATGTGTATAGTTTGTTTAATCAAAAACCTATTTTTCCTAAGTTGAGTTTTTAATTAACCTTGACAATTTTGAATACAAAAATTGATTGATTTTTATTTATGCCTTGTGTAATTTGGGCTTAGACATTGATATTTATCTTTTGGGTTTCATGACTTAGGTTAATTCTTTACCCAAATTTGAAAACTATTTTTTGTGCCTTTATTTGGGTAAAAATAGTTTATCTCCAAGAGCCTTTTATTTTGTGCCTCATGCCAATTTGAACAAGTTCATGTCTAAAGTCAAGTGCCTAGTCTATGCCAAAGTGTTTCAAGTTTGTTAAATTAAATACCTCTTTAATTTTAAGTCTATATTTGATGCTACATTTGGTTAAGAGTCTTAGCACATGCCTTATTTGAGCCTAGATTTTGATGCTACATTTGTCCAAAATACCTAACAACCTTTATTTTCCTAGAGTAGACCTATTTGGAACACTTTGAACCTAGAGTTTGGCATTTTTTTTAGTTCATCCATTTTTCCTTGTTCATGTGAGACATTTAACATTAGATATTTAATGTTATATTATTTTATACCACTTATTTACATATACCTTTTTTGAGATACAACTACATCCCTTTGACCAAGTTAGGTAGAGTTTGAACCTTTTTTGTCTTTTTATACATTATTTTTCAAAGTTTGTAGAAATCTAATCCCTTCATCATGAATCATTCAACATTAATTTGACCATGTCTCACTATACATGTAATGGCATCATTTATAATCTAGGGTATGGAAATGTTATCATGCAAGAAGAATTTGTTCAAGATCCCTATGGATATGATGTCATTTGTGAGATGGATCCTTATCCACCTTACAACACTCAAATGGGGGAAAAAATCCAAGATATTTTGGCCCATTATTTGGTTTACACACCTCTATACCTAGATCAAGACCAAGAACAAATGGCACAATACTTAGCTAACTTACACTTCTATTGTAGAACAATTCCAATCCCATAGAACTATGACCCTTTTTTTATTGTCACTTGCTAGAAAAAAAGTATGAAGTCTTAATCATAGCCGTGGAGGTATGGGCTAAGCTTTTGTAATAATTTCCCCATGAAAACTTACCAAGTCTAATAAAAGGGCCTTACAACATGCCTTATAATTAGAACATCAAACATGCTTATTCTATAAATCCTCATGCTATAGTGCCAATGTCATATTAGGACCCTCATATGCTTGTCATAGGAAAGGGCCTCATAGAGGACCACTTCATATAGATGCAGACAACATACTAGACCTATCTAAACCCAGTGCCTAGCTTTAATAATATGGCCATGTCAAGTTCTCTTATCGAGTTAGGTCCTTTAAAAGGAGTATTAATTGAATTTATAGGCCAATTAAATAAAGTTATAGACCCATTCACACAAGTTAATGAATTTTGAGACATGTTCAATGCCCCCATCATCAAAGAGGTGTATTCTACTTATACACAAAATAGTAAGCCAAACATAGTGGATAATACATAAGTATCATCCAATCTAGACCAAAGTGGTGTAAATACATAAACAACTAATCCATAAAAAAATGTACCTTTAGTTAACACCATGAATGGTTTGTAAATTTAGTGGGTAGGAAGATCTACCTCTAATCCTCAACCAATTGCTTCTTCAAGCACCCAACCTCAAGGATTAAGTAGTGAAGTAGGGACTAGTGCCATTCCTCAACAAAATGTGATGAATGTTTCCCCACCACAATAGGTGATGAGTAACATTCCACAATAATAGGCACCATCCAACATACCCAGGCATTAGAGGCAAAACATATTTCCACCTTAATATGGGAAACCAATGTTCCACCTCACTAGGTAGTGACAAACATACCTCTTCAATCACATACCAACATACCAATGTAATGAAAAATAATGTTTAATTAATAGTTTATGAATAATAGTCAATGAAAAATGTTGAACCTTCAACATGCATCTACTTCCCAACAAGGGTTCATGTAGCCAAGAGGTTCTAATGTTCCATAAGTACCGATTAGGTAACAATTGCCTTTGGTTACTAATGTGACATAAATCCAATGATAGGGCCTTGGCTCACAAGTTCCCCTTAGTCATCAAGGTTCATATAGTCAGCAGCAAGTTCCTCTTCATCCTCAACCTTCCCTCTCATCTTCAATTTCCCCAAAAGTAGGCCTAAATACCTAATCCTAACTATAATATCACACTATAATGCATGAAATTTCAACAATCACACCCTAACCTACATATGCATATTCCTAGACAATTCCCTAGCTAAACCAATATTTCCCAACAAATTCCTCCACTATACACTAGTCAAAGTAATCCACTTATGACTTCCCACCCTCCACCTCAAGCCAACATTCCATATAGTTTCCTACCATAAGATCTATAATAGATTAAAGATTAAATTGCTACCATCCAAAATAAAAAGAAAACCAAGAAGCTCAAGTTAGATGACATGTGGTTTTACACTTTCAAGATGGAGTATTTATAAATACCATTTCCTCCAAGGTACAATCCACCAAAGTTTAACAAATACAAGGGGAAAGGAGACACCAAGGCCCATTTGAAAAAATTCTTTGTTGTGTGCTAAATAGTGGCCTATAGTAACATATACCTTCTACTATTATTTTCAAGGAGTCTAGCAAGACAAGCATTGGATTGGTTTCTAAAATTCTCCAAGAATTAAGTTTCTAATTTTGATGATCTTTTAGACAAGTTTATGCAACACTTATGCAATATTGAATATGAGATTTCATTGTTATATTTTATGCAAGCCAAAAAAAGGGATGGTGAAAGTTTTTCAAGTTATATGCAGTGATGGAGATCCCTTGTTAGTTGATTCACCCATAGTCTACTAGATAAGAAACTAGCCATTATGTAAGCCAAAAATCTACACAATGAGATATCTTACCATTTGTATTTTTAGTGTACACACACTTTTAAAAAAATAATTGAAAAAGGTTTTTTGATCTAAAGATCCCTTATTAACAAAGTGATCATTAAACTTACCTCATCAAATGAGTTCCAAAACCAAAATCAAGATAATGGCTAAAATCTGAACCAAGTCCAAGCACAAGTGTCATAACCAGCATAGGCCAACAATTATGATAAGCCCAAGTAGTTCAATTGTAATAATTTTTTTTTGAAAATGGAGTAACCAAGTTATGACATGTTAAAAAAATGAAAACACCATCTGCTCAACATACATTGTATGTGAAAATTACTCCTAAACAACTTCTTCAACAAATACAACAATTGTAGCAGCCTAGACTAGCACAACAAATTCAAAAACCTATGCCTTTGAAAAACCCTCTTCTAAGGATAACTATGCCTACTCATCACATTTTTAGTGACCTTGAATATCCCATTAAATCTATGTTTTGCAAGATCACCATAGCTAATCTGATTAACTAGCTCATTCTGAAACACTATCTTGAGGGCATTGACTATCTAAATTGGTACAAGCTAAATGAATTCTATGAGTATCATCAGGTTAATGGAAATAATTTTCACCATTGTGTGAAAATTAAAGATTTGATTGAAAATATGTTATAAAATAGAGAGATTACATTAGATCATGGAGCTTCCACATCCAATCAGAACCTTGATATTTATCATAACCCTTTTCCTCAATATAAAAACCACCAATAAAAGCAATAGTGGCTAGTATAAAAATAATAATAGTATCAAAAACCAAGATATAACCAATAAAATCAATATGATAACCAACAACATTAAATGAATGAATATAACCAAAGATAAAATGATGTCAACAACTAATAGAAGTACCATAAAATTACACATGACTACAACAAGGTTGTAGGCCATATTATCGGAGGTCATATTTCTACCATCTCCATTAATCCAAGACCAAATACTAACTATAAAACATTGTTGTTCATCAATTCCTATCAACCAACCCATGTTGATGATCCTTCTTTGACTTGGGACCACATACAAGCGTACCAATAAATAGGGATTACTACCTTTGGACCTTATACTAATAACTTGTCATTGACTTATAACCATGCAAAAGTACACCAACAATCAAGACTTATCCTATCTATTCCCCCTCTACCATCATTTTTTAGTAATAATGGTCCTATATCTAATCTCGACTATGCAATCACAACTCGAAGGTTAAATATTACCATATTAGGCTTGCAAAAAAATTCCACTTCACTCATTTAACTAACTATTTTAGTTAGGAATAATCCATTTACTATTGTGAAATAAAATACATTTGATATTGTGGAACAATTGTAAAATATTCCTACACAAGTCTCTAGTTTGGATTTGTTGCATACATCTACAATCCACAAAAATATCTTGATGGAGTTCCTTGGCCAATCCTAAGTGTCTAATGACATATCTTCATAAAAATTTCAAGCTTTGGTTGGACAAAATCTAGGACAATAATTAACATTCAACCAAAGTGATATGTGATCCCTTAGATCACTACATAACAATCCATTATACATCAAAGTTGTCATAACATGGCATAAAGTGAAATGTGTCCTCATAGATAATGAATCAGGTCTAAATATTATGTCTCTAAAGCTCATCAAGCTTCTTAGGTACACTATAATTTATCTCTACCTAGAAATAATCATGATCAAGGCCTATGATAATGAATAACATGAAGCACAAGGCAACATGAATTTGTTGGTTATCATTAGGCCTTTGACCCATGATACTCTATGCCATGTGCTAGACCTTGAATTGTCATATAATATGATTTTGGGTAGAGATTTGATACATGAGATTCATGCAATCCCTTCAACATTACACTAGTGTATCAAGTTCTCCCATTTAGGTATGTAAGTGACTATTCATGGAGATTTACAATGATACAAACATTGAAAGCATTTATAGGTTGAGTACCAAAGCTATATCTACTATTTTGGCTTGAATATGATTGTTAAAAATGAAAAGGGAAAAGAAATACTTTTAAATTCACTAGAGGCCAATGGCATTGACTTTTATACCCTTAAATCACTTTCCCATATGACACCTCCTAAATTATCTAATCATTCTACCATCTTGGCTAATGGCTTATGAGAATATTTGACCCATAATATATTCCACATTGATAAACTTCCATAGAACCACAAGTCCTTTGGAAGACCTAAAGCTAAACCACATTATATGGAATGGCAAAGAAAATGCAAAGCCAAATTGTATATTCTAGCACCTGTCATTTTCATGTTGGCTACTAGATAAGAATAGGACCCTCTTGTAGATGATGAATCATGGTTTTAAAATGATAAACTAGTAGATAATTACATATATGCCAAGTATCTGATCTCTAAAAAAATCATGGAAATGTATGCCTATGAAGGAAGAGGTTTTGGGCTCAATCAATAGGGTCTGATTGATCTTATTTCTACTACTTAGTATAAAGGAACATATGGTCTTAGATTTAAACTTCTTGGAGGTGACCCCATATATCTTATTCATGTTTCAATGCCAATGACTAGTGATGATGATGTCAACATTGAAGCATAGTCTAATCATAGCCATTTCAATGACCTAACCAATACTAATTTATTTGAAAATAATGCCATTTGTACCCTTTAACTAGTTATTCACCACAATCCACTTCCCTTATATTACCCTAAACTAATGGACTGGGGCCAATAAGAATCAATAGTGCTAGTTGATGAATTTTAGAATGATGAGTCTCTCTATGAATTTTTAGGCCTCAAGGACAATGCTCTGTTGGGAGACCACAAATAATGGTTCTCAATCAAAATGAATCCTACATCCTATTTTGGATAATGGGTGAACACCCTTATCCATAAACAATTAAATAAAACATTGAGGTCCCAAAGTGAAAACCTCTTTGAGGTGCTTTTGGAATAGGTAAATAGTAAAGAGAAAGGCTAGTCTTATGGTGAAAACCTATTTTAGGCACCATCAGATGAGGGTGTTCATCCTTCCTCAAACAAACATTAGGAGACCATCAACAAAGAACTTATCTATGGGTCTAAGTTTAATCTTGAAAAACAACATGATTTTAACTAAATCATCTAAGAGTTTCCAATAATGTGTCACATGGCCATCCATACCATTAAGGGATTATGATTCATCATGCCTAAGAGAACTTGAGGAGCCAGTCCTAATAGAGGACTCTACCATTATAGGTTAGTTTAAATCTATGTTGACCATTATAGAATATGGTTCAACCCTTATTATGGAGGACACTATATAAGTTAATATCAAGAGTTTAAATGACCTAAATGGATCAAATTAGGTATGCCACTTACTAAGGAGGAACATGAAGTCTTTACAGCCCTATTGAGGGAATTTGTTGATATATTTACATGGGCCTATTTTAACATGCATGGTTTTGACCTTGCCTTGGTTGTACACCACCTAATGGTACATCCTAATGCTAAACCTATTAAAAAAAACTTGCACAAGATACATCCTCAAATTGCTATATTAGTGAAGAAAGAGTTGGAAAAACTCTTAGAAGTGAGATATATTTGACCTATTAACTACTCATAGTGGATCTCAAATGTTATCCCAGTTAGTAAGAAGCTAAAAGGAATCAATATATACACTAATTTTAGAGACATCAATAAAGCTTGACCTAAGGATGACTTTCCTCTACCAAACATTGACATGATTGTCAACTCCACAGTGGGTTACAAAATACTTTCATTGGTGGATAGATTTTTAAGATACAACCAAATCTAGTTTATGCTAGAAGACCAACATAAAATAGCATTCACCACCCCATGGAGAACATTCTATTATCAGGTTATGTTATTTGGTCTCAAGAATGCTGGGTCCACTTACCAAAGATCCATGACATTCATATTTCATGATATGATGCATTACATTATTGAAGACTACATCGAATACATACTAAGTAAATCAAAACCAAGGTTGACTATCTAGTAGTACTGAGGAGGATATTGAATGATTGCATGAATACAAAGTCAAGATCAACCCTAAAAAGTGTGTTTTTGGAGTTACTACAAGTAAATTGCTTGGTTGCATTATGTCTTGCTAAGGCATTGAAGTTAATCCAACTAATGTATGGACTATAACAAAGATGCCACCACTAACCAATTTGAAGTATTTGTATTATTTTTAGGGAAAAATATAATCTATTTGATGCTTCATATCTTAGTTGGCTGATAAATTCCACCCTTTTACACATCTATTGAATAAGGGTGTTACATTTCATTGGGATGATGAATGCCAAAAAGCTTTTCAACATTTGAAGGACTTTCTAGAAAATACACCTATTTTGTTGCCTCCTATTCTAGAAAATTCATTCCTACTATATCTCTCAGCAACTGATAAACCCCTAGGGGAACTTCTAGATCAACATGTTGATAAAGGAAAAGAGCATGTCATGTACTATTTAAGTCATATATTGGTCACATATGAGTATACTTATATTCTCATTAAAAAATACTATTTATTTATGGTCTTCATAGCTTAAAAACTATACCATTACATCTCAAACAATAAGACCATGGTCATTTTCAAAGTAGATCCACTCAATTATATACTATCTAAAACATCTTTACAAGGCCGCATAGCCAAATGGATCATGATTCTCAGTGAATTTGAAATAAAATATGTTAACCAAAAATCCATCAAGGGACAAGTTCTTATAGACTAACTTGCTAAAGCACCCATTGTAGACACATAACCACTCACATTCCAATTCTTAGACCAATCCATTATGACCATCATTGAAACACCTCTTGAGGAGTATTATTGGAAGATGTACTTTTATGGATCATTCATAACACATGGATTAGGGATAAGCCTTTTGTTCATTACACCTTAGGGGGATTTTATCCCTAAATTATTTTGAATCACCTTTCCTTATACCAAAAACATGGTCGAGTATGAAGCAATTGTTATAGGTATCTAACAATAAATAAAATGAAACATACACATCTCAAGGTTTATGGTGATTTTTAATTAATCATCAATATGTTATAAACCATTTTTAGACCAAGGATGATAAGTTAGTACCATACAAGGCCATGGTCAACACTCTAAAATAATATATTTCCAATTTTTACTTTGAAAATATACCAAAGTCAAGTAATAGAATAATAGATGCCATGGCCACCATTAGATAATTGATTCAACATATAGATATAACCAACAAATACTAATTTCTCATTGAAAATATGCTAGCACCAACTCATGAACTTTCAACTGTCACAATGATATGTGATATTATTAGTCCCATCTCTATTCGGTATTCAGACCTATATGCCTACCTTCATGACCAAATTATGACCCCTGACCTATCATGTAAATAATCCAAAGCATTTATCCACCATGCCACACATTATACCTTACTTAGACCAACCCTATACCACTATAGTTTTGATGGAACTCTACTTCACTATTTAACTCTAGTAGAATCTACATTATCATTATGGGAAGTTCATGAGGGAGTATGTGGAGCCCACACCAATGGGGTAGTCCTATCCAAGAATCTCTTGTGTAACGATACTATTGGCCAATGATGGATGCAAACATAGTTATATATGTTAAGAGGTGTGATAAATGTCAATGGAATGCCAATATGATTCATGCCCTGACCAAGACTCTGAAACCAATGCTTACACCATGCAAATTTTCTACATAGGGCCTTGATCTCATTAGGAAGATAAAATCCACCTCATTTGATGGCTATAAACATATTCTTACCACCATAGAATAATTCACTAAGTGGGTTGAAGTTATACCCCTCACTTAGATGACTAGAAATAAAATTTCCAAATTCATATTTAACCATCTCATTTACTGCTATAATATCCCATTTGATATTGTATCTAATAATGGTAGATAATTCAAAAACAAGGATGTCAAATAAATGTGTTGAGTTCAAAATTAAACAACATTTCTCAAATGCATAATACCCTCAAGGTAACAACCAGGAATAAATATCTAACAAAACCATTATCAACATCTTTAAAAATATTTTCAATGATGTTGGTCACGATTTTCACCTCTAAGTAATTTTTTGCCCTCTAGGCATACAACATCAACTACCATACTCCTATAGGAGCCAACTCTATATTCACATTTTTACGGTACCAAGGCCATTCTTCCCATCGAGGTTAAGTTATCTTCTTTACGCATCTCTCTAAAGCATGTTTTGGATGATGAAGACTATTGAGTAGCTCACCTGAAAGAGCTGGGGTTACTTGATGAGAAATACATGGCCACAGTTAATAACCTACAAGCATACTAGAATTAACCCTATGACCACTACAATATATATGTTATACATATATAGTTTGATCCTGGTGATCTTGTTCTTAAAGAAAATCAAAATATACCATGGTTGAGAAGAAACATAAAGGCAAGTTCAAACCCACCTAGGTATACCCTTTCATTGTTATTGTAAACTATGGCACTAGAGCATATAGGCTTTCTATACCAGACGAGGATGAACTTGATGAGCCGATGAACATTATACATGTCAAGCATTACTTCACTTGAGTGATCTGGTGTATTATCTATGAGGTCCATTTCAGTTGTACCATAATATCTACTTTCCTCTTTATACCATACCATTTTACCATTTTGTCACTTTTTCATTCCACCATTCCATTCTACCATACCTTTACTTTTTAACAAGTGTTTTATCACCAACCTACCTAGCCTAATTGATCTTGGTTCCATTCCATTCATTCCAAAGCCACTTTCATCATGAAGATTTAGATCAAGTTTTAGTAGTTATTTTATTATTTTTGATAGAGGTCATACTTTAGAGTAGTATGGTAGTGGTTTGGCAATTGCATCTTTCATTTATTATTTTATTCTATACCATGCGGGCTTGATTATAACCACCTTTAGGAAAATCACTATCCCACGATCATTATACTAATTATAACCACCTATGGGAAAACTAGTATCATTGACATATGTCATTATTTCCTAATTATAACAATCTATGGGAAAATTAGGGGCAATACTTTTTTTTATCATGCCTTGAAGTACCACCTTACCATGCCTATGCCATACCATGTCATATTTGCTTATTTTATTTGAATTGGTTGTTACACTAGTTATATTTCTCCATTTTAAGGTATAACTATGGTGACTTGAGGTCCTATATTAGGACTATGTAGGTAGTGCTTAATTTATAATGAAGTTAGCTCAGTCACCCTTTTAGCCACACTATCACCATTTTGTGATCAATTCTAAGTTTGCATGTTCTTACCATTTTGGATCTTTGACCATTTATCATATTTTCATTCTTGTTTGAGTTGAGATACCTAAAAACTTCCAAAAACATTTGTAAAATTGATTTAGAAAATCCAAAAACATTGGCCACTTATTTGCCTTAAGGATTTTGGGATACCTAGCTATCTCATAAGAAACCACTTTTCATTTAGTTTCCCCATCCTTCTTGGCCTTGTATCCCATGCTCTTATCATTTTATGATCTCATTCCCACATTCTTCTATAACATAATAATGTTTTTATTTCTCATCATTTTCTTCTATCCCATTTCCTGGGAGAACTACATTTAGCTTGAAGTTTTTGTTGGATCTTATGTCTATGGAACTATGTAGATAGTTTCCACTTTCCTAGTGCATCTGGAACCAACTTAGCGACCTCCTTCCTTTTATTCTATTCACCCCATTTTGTATGTTTGTTAAGTCATCTCCTATTTTATAGGGGTAATGTTCATCATCTTGTTTGTTTAGTGTTATTTTTACTAAAATTATGATTAACCATTGTTTTTTTGAGTTGTTCTCTTTATTTAATTTTATTTCTTTGTTTTCTTGGTGTTTTATTTGTTTGTTTGTTTTTTTGCATGTTTGCTTTATTTCTTGTTATGCCTAGATTTAATCCATATGCATTCATTGGGTGATTCTTTATGAATTATTCTTGAATCCATCTATATTCATATGTCAACATTGTCATCACGGTCTTTATCATTGGTGCATTATTTTCAACTGAGTATTGAATTACATGTCAGTCCTTATGCATATTTCAGCCTAGTTATCATGGTGTTCTATCATGATGCTTGCCATCATGTGCTACAACAAAAATCAGCTTGGAGAGTCTATACGACAATGCAACAATGATATATCTCCTTGGCACCAACAACATTCCTGCACTAAACCAAATCATATCCCACATAAATTAAATAAACAAACAAAACAATTTTTCTCCTTGCAAGCTTAGATGAGCATCTCCCTACTAGCAGGTTGCCCAAATTCATCTTTCTCCTTTGTACAAATTTTCCACCATATTCCATATCATGTTTTCCATAATTGGGTTACAATGATTCTAACCACCTATGGGCAAATCATTGTATACCATCCCACTTTCTTTACCAATGATTCTAACTACCTTTGGGAAAATCATTGTGTTTCCATCCATTTGAAGGTTGATGATTATAACCACCTATAATTAAATCATTCTCCTTTTTCTACCCAACTAGTGCATATTTTCTTGGTGATAATGCTTATAACCACCTTTGAGCAAACCATTATCTCTATCCTCCCAACAAGGGCATGTTTTTATCTTGCCAATTATTATAATCATCTTTGGGTAAATCAATGTTTTGCCTTTTGATGATTATAATCACCTTTGGGAAAATCAATCTCTTGTTACCCAAAGCCTTTTTCAATGATTATAACTAAATTTGGGAAAATCATTACCTTTTTATCCCACTTATGTTGATAATTATAACCACTTATGGGAAAATCATCTTGTTTGTTTTCCCTAATTGGTGCAACTCCATATACCACTTGTTATAACTGCCTATGGGCAAATCAATCTTTTCCACCCCATTTCATCTTTTGTTCCCATCATTTCTTCCTTTCAAAGCACTGATTACCAACCCCTTTGCCAACTACTCCCTTAAGGGGGTACCTATAGTTCATCTACTTCCATTGAAATCCTAATCATACCTATAGACACCTAAAATTGACCACCAATGGCCTTCAACTGGACTTCAGATAGATTCCTACCAACCATTACAAATTAAGCCTAGGAATCACTAAACATCCAAAATTTACTTATGCATCACTCATCAAAGCTTAGAATCTTGTTGAGACATCCCTAATTGGGGTATCCTACTGTAAGAAACAAAATCCTCTCACGGATTCATCTCTAATCATTCTATGGCATCATAACATGTAATTTGACCTATAAACCTATTAAGTGGGACAAGTGCACACATGAAATTAATTCAACTTTTGAAAATGCTAAAAAGTCTAATCAAAATTAATTAAAAATCTAAACCAAATTAAATGCCTAATTGAATTATCCATGTGTAATTAATGGAATTACTAAAAATAAAATTCAAAAATATGAAATATTCTAGCTTTTCATGATTACCTTTTATGAGTTATCAAGCCTTTGCAAAAATCTCAAAATATCTCACCCATGCTATTCATTAAAAATCATGATATTTTCACACCTTTTAACTCTATTGGGGTTAATTAAATCACTTAGGTTAGGTTTAAACCCATTCCATGTTTAAACTACACCTTAACTCACCTTGGGTTAGGGTTAGTTCCATTTTCTATGAATACAAGACTAGACCTCTTCACAAAAGAGATTGGATAGATTAAAGTTATAATGTAGCTTTTTTAGAAAGATTGAAATAAATAGTGTTATAATTCCAAAATATTGAGCCAAGCCATCAATTAAGCATAAACATCAAGCCAAACAATGGTCCCAAGGAGAGGAGCAAAGAATACTCCATTGTCAAAGACTCTTTCAGCACAAACTGAGTAAGCCACACAATGAATCATTTGAAGCATTCAAGGAAGGTAACAAATTTTTATTATTTTACATTTTAGTTTTGTTTTCAATTCTTTTTTTCATTAATCTCCCCCTTTGATCTAGGCAAGTAAGTGTTAGCATGTTAGTGTGTTTTTGTTCAAGTTTTGTTACTTGTTCTAAAACTTGATCTAACCTCCCTTATTGGATTATTTGATCACAAACCACATTTGTTTGGACACATTTATGTGAAGAAACAAATTAAATATTTGATTAAATTTAAGTTTTGGACTTTTGATGCATATTTGGCTTAAAAAATAAGTATAAAATTCAAGTTATTTATAATGTTGTTATTTTTATTGAGACATTTATAAATATTTATAAGTATTATCTGTGCATTTTATCATTACCTATAATGATGTTTCCAATAATTTCAAGAATAAATACATGCAAAATTGACCCAAAATAAATTTGAGCTTATAAAATGATGAATTTATTTTGACACTTTCTCAATTGGGACTTAAGTTTTTCCATTTTGTTCTCTTTTGAACTAGTATTGACTTGCAAGATTTTTTTTTCAAAGTATATTATTAGTTTATTTGGGAAAATGCTTGAGAAAATTAACTTAATTAATTTTATATTTTTTCAGGGTTTACACTTGGTCAAACCATCAAACAATCACTGAATCACAATGGTCAAAATGGCTTTTATGATTCTTATAGTGTTGGAAAATAAAAATAGGTGGACCTAAAATGGGTAATAAAAAAGGAACATGGAACTATAATTGTAAAGCATGGATCCAGATGCATATGAATATAAATTTATTTCCCAAGCCTTGCCCCATAAATAAATTAAAATAGTCTAAGGTAGATCCATAATAGCAAATCTTAATAATTTCATGTTATATTTAGATTGCTACAATAAAGAGTAATCTTTAATTCTAATTTTACATATGCAGTATTGTCTTTGGCATGTTTTGACCATGCTAATGGTTTTAATGAACTTGACCATATGTAAACTAATGGGAAAGTCTCATGCTCTATGAATTGATCTATTGTAAACTTTGAAAGAGCCCGATCTCTGTATTTATGCTTGAACTATGTTGTTATTTGGTCAAAAAAATTAGTTAGTGACTAAGAGGGCAATTTTAACAATTTTTATGCAAGATTCAATAATTTAAGATAAATTTTATGAGGTATGTTTCTTCATTTTATTTTCCTATTTTTATGTTGTACATCAAAAGTTTCAACTAAGTCAATCAGATTATGAATGTGTTTCATATTTATAATGTACAATAGTTAGGTTAAGCTATACTATATGAAAATATCTCATTATCATCTTAATTTTGATTGAAATTACAAAAGATTAATTTATCAAGAATTAATAACTTTCATGTTTATGCTACACGATTCCTACAATTTTTTTCATTGGACTCTTAGTTGTATTAACTTTGATTTGATTCATAACTATATCAAGATGGATATTGGTTTTAATCACATGATTAAGTTTACCAGAATTATTTTATTAAATGATTTTGTTCTTGCATGTGTATTCCACCCTTATTTTCCCCCTACCTTTTCTTTATATTTAACATTTTTAAATCTAATCCTTCACTATGTTATATCCTTAATTGTGGATAATTCATCCCTTTCTCTTAGAATATTATACCAATATTTATAATAAATCCTCCTTGAAGTAACGTTTTACTAACCCAACATATTACTTCAACAACTACTCCATAAAGTCATTATTTACAAAATTAAATACCTATAATTCATGTCCTTAACATCTAAGTAATATTAAAATAAGAGGTGAAAACCTTGTATGTTGACCTCAATGTTCTTACACTCATAGACATATCCAAGCCTATCAACACTCCCATTGTTGATAGTCTAGAGATTTCACGATACATATGACTGAGTGGTGATTCACCATCCATTTATGTATCACATGGTGAGTGTAACTAAGGAGATGGAAGAAAATTCTATAAATTATTTTCAATTTGAAATTCTTCTCTCAAATAATATCCACATATATCTAACATGGCAATCAAATTCCTCCACATAAATTTTTTTTGTTAAAGTGTCTCACACAAGGAAATTAATACCACCCTAACCTATAGAGTCATAAGTAAAAATTGTCATATACATGAAGTACCATTTGAATCCAAATAAGTTTGGAATAGACTTGTTTATTATTTCATTAGTATCTATGAAGAGGATTAAGTCTTTAACCTAGATAACATCACTTCAAAATTTTGGATAAATATAATCACTTTATTTACACAATCAAATTGAGATATATGAGTGAGGACAAATCTATACCATACAGTATCATGATATTTTAGTAGAACATGCCTTGTTCCTCCAAGAGTATGAATTTTAATCTATGATAGGTTTAAAATTTCTCATAAAACCCCATTTACCTTAATTTATAGCATAAAAATATGTGGAAATTTCAAATTTAACCATTACATTGGTACTTAGTCTTTCCCTCATCTAGGTATACCTTTGCTTCTAAACTAAAGAGATTCCTTTTAAGTTTCAAAGCAACTAGATTATCATGTAGGTTGTGGAATCTAAAAAAATTAGAATTATCTAGTATATATTACACATTATTTATTGGTATATCTTGAATTTCTACTTTTTTAAAAAAAATAAGTTATTATTTATTATTGATAGGACATTTTTATTGGTACGGCCTTTAACTCTATAGTTTTAAAATTTGAATGTCATCCTAATTTATATTTCTATCTAAATAATTGGTGGGGTTTTATATATAATCAAAATAATTTTGGCATATCAATTTTCTATACCGATACCCTCAATCTTGGCTACAACCCATTTTTTAGCTTATTTGGTAACTAGTAATACTTCTTAGATAACTTTAATAAAATATGAAATAACATGTGCTAGTAGAATAATAACCTCTAAACTCAATTGTGAAATGTTTTCACCTTGAATGTTAATATGATTTGTATGTTTCAATCTCTAATGATTTATTTTTAATAATTTAATTGTTTCCAACATTCTACATGTAAGTTCGTTCAATTTATGTTCAAATTGTGGATGAGAGTTTTGATTTCATAAGGTTTTATTTTATTAGAAGATGGGTTGGATTATTAATAATAATAATCATTTGAATACATGTTATCATAAATATAATATGAATGAAATTCTATGGTTTTTTAAAGCTTTGCATTATGAAATAAATTTCATACAACATATTTAATTGTATTTTTGTTAATAAATTATTATGTCATCCATATTCTTTGTGATGTGCACTTTTTTAACCAAATCACTTATTACTATTATTAATACCTTAAATTCATCTTGAATACTATTGATTTTTTTTTGTTTCCTATCTGCATGTTGTTTGAAACCTTCTTGTCATTGTGTTTCCATCTTTCCCTTAAAAATTATTTATAACTGGACTAAAACATTCCTTTGAATTTTTCATAGGACTTTAACATTTGGCATTTGTCTGATTTAAACTTGTTTTTTCTTTTATTATGCCTTTGTATTCTTTTGATTTTTTTTTTTTAATTATTCATATAGATTCTAGCATGGTGTTCCTTTTTTATTTAACTTAAACATGTCCCTCTTACCTCTCTATCAATTCCATAATTAAGGAGACTATACTCCTCTTGGTTAAAACATTGACAAAATAAGAAATATGGTGTATTTTAGTTTACTTGTTTTATACACATAATATTCTCAATCTTTATCAGTTACCGATGCTTTTTATCTTATAGGAACCCATCGAGTCTCAATCTCTTTGAGAGTAAGCCCTAAGGGGTGCACTGGGAAAGGGGTAGATATACCATTGGTTATTCTCAAGATTATTGTCCCTTTTTTCCACTTGATATATACACACTTATCTCCTAAAAACTAATCCCCTAAGCTTTACCTCCTATTTTTCACCCTCCTCTAGTATTTTACCACATTAATTATCTCTTTACCTAACCTAAACCAATTTTTGGTAGTTTAAATGACTAAGTAGACCACATCAACCTTGTATTATTATTTTCAAATTCTACTAGGAACTAGGTTGGCCATGGCTGACATAGTTCATAACCTAGTTATTTATTTGCCAATTTCAATACTAGGTCGACTAGGTTGACCTTGTTAGCCTAAATTTTTGGAAAGGTTTAAGGTCAGATGCACCTATATAAACACATTAATTTCACCATTTATAAAACAAGAGAAGAATTAAAATATATTGTACATTTGCTTATCCACCATTCTACTTGAGGAGAGAGCTTAGGGTTTTGTACTTTCTTTGGAGATATTGATCTTGTCTTGTGGAAAAGTATTTTGGATGAATTGATAAGTTGTGTAGCCTATATCTAATTTATTCTTGTCATCCTTATATACCAAAACAAACTCTTGCAAATCACCTTGGCCAAGGGAGAGATTGAGGCTCGATAGGTTCATCTTCGAAGGTAAGTATTCTTAATTTTATTCCTATTTATAAGAGTAGATAAATATGCATTTTCACTTCTCTTACATGCATTATGATTTTGTATATATTGACATGAGTATATGTATTATATGCATGTTTACTTTTAGTTTTTATTACCTTGCCACTTTGTGAAATAAGATTTTATGAGTAGTAGATTAGATTTTGCTTTACTTGTTATTAGTTTAGTGAATATGAAAACATAAGACCTAGTTAGATTTATTGCATAATTTTGCTTGAATGGAGGATTTAGAAACCTCCTTAGTGGTATTATTATTGTAATGTATCCCTTGGATAGCTCTAGTAGATCCATATTGGTCATGACCCTGATTATCTAATGTATCCCCAGTCGAAAGTGCAAGTAGTGTCTATCTTCTTCGAGATAGGATTTATTTGTAGATCTATTGTATTTCCCACTCCATAAATTTTGGTGAACCCAACATGAATATAAAAATTAAAATTTTTCTTTCATGATTTAATTTATATCATTTTTTATTTTTCTATATTTGTAATACTATGTCAAACCATCCAGTATATTTCTAAATTTTGTGCATAGGTTTAACACATAATTGTATCAAAACAACTATGTTTTTTCTGTATAGGTCTTCATAAGATATAGGTTACTAGATTGTACAAGTCAACATAGTATTATTCAATCCCAAATAATGAACTAAGCTAAATAGGTTGACTTAGTCTTTTAGTTGGCATCCATATCAACAAACTAAGTCTAATAGATCGACTTACTAAGTCGAATAGATCAACAAACTAGGTCAAACAAATTGAATTATTCTTTTAGTTAGCATCCATATCAACAAAATAAGTCAAATAAGTGAACTTAGTATTTTATTCAACATTTAGATCAACAAACTAAGCATAATATGTCGACTTAGTATCTTAGTCAGCATCCAGATCAATAGACTAAGTCGAACAAGTTGACTTAGTTTACAAAACTTGAAAGTAACATTCAAGGCACTTTAGCAAAAAAAAATTCAATCCTCATCATCCTCCAACCCACCAAGGTTCCTCTCTCTCTCTCTATCAATTTAGTACTTCATTACAGTTCTATTTTTTACAAGTTTTCAATCTTCAAAACTAAAACCCTACAACAAACTAAGTTGACTTGGTTGGCCTAGTTTTGTATCTTATCTTCTATCTAAAAGACTAAATTAACCTGGTTGACTTTGTTCTTAAAATACTCTTGCTTTTATAGAATAGTAGTGACCCATTAGACTTTGATTTTTATTGTTTACATATAGTGTAATCTGAATCAACTTTTTACCATTATTAATTTAGGAATTAATAATTATTTGATAGTAGTTAATTCACACTTTCATTTTTATCTATTTGCATGACTAGATTAGCTCACATAGTTTAATTAGGTGGTTTTTAAAATTGTCATTTAGTTACACTTTTGCTCTTTTTTCACACACTACCAAATCACACAATATTGAAAATGCATTTAACTTTTATCTTCCTAAGGCCTACCTACTTGGATTTCATCACCAAGGGTGAAGTTGACTTGGTTTTGTGGCTAAGTATAAACACATGGTTAATGGTATATATTGGAAAATCACCCGACACCCTTATTGTTGTGGGACTATGAAGTGAGGGGGTAGGCCCTAATACCAAGCTATTACCATTACCAATATAAATCCTTTTTAGCCTAAATGTCTTGAAACCATCCATAAATGGATTTATATTTCCTTATTTTCATCCAACTTCCCTATCACACTTAAAACAACACTTTATAATAATCTAACAACACTCAGGATGACCATATAGTTAGCATTTACTTTTAATTTGATTGGTTACTCTTTGATCATTATGTGTTTTATTATAAAAACTTGCATTGGTTTAAGGTTTTGTGTTGTGTACCCCAATTATTTGTGTTTTTACTACCATTTCTTGCTTCAATTCCATTTTTAGAAATTTCCTAATTTTATCACACTATTATTTTGTTCGACATAGTCTCTTATAAACTATGTTTTACCCTATCTACAATACTAAGTTGACTTGGTCAATCATGTAATCTTTTTTACTAGTTAGGTTATAGTACTAAGTCAACCTAATCAACCCTATATCTTTCTTAGCTCAATTTCCTACCTTATCTATAGTATAGAGTCAACCTAGTCAACCTTATACTCTTATCGATCAATCAAGTTATAGTACTAAGTCAACGTGGTCGACCTTGTATCCTTATTAGGCTTAGTTTCATAACCTTTTATAGTAATAATTCAACCTCATTAACCTTGTACTCTTATTTTTCCCTTGGATTATAAAACATAATCAACCTAGTTGACTATGTATCCTTCCTATCTCTTTGCTTTTGTATCAGATTTATATTCCTTAATATTTATCCCTCATCATGAAATTCCTATTTGAATACTAAACTAAGTTTAATTCCATATACATGATGAGATTTACCAACCCTACCAGGTTCTCCCATAATCATATTTTATCTCCTACACTAGATGAAATTAATGTGCATATATCCACTCACACTAAAAACTATGGGACCCCTCCTCATTCCTCTTCATTTCACAGTCCTCTCTTCTCATTTAAAGATCAATCTAAATTAGAGTATACCCCATAAATACTCTTATTCATCAATGAGTTTCCTCAACATCAAGGGAAACATTCTTGTACTATTTACCATCTTATGATAAGTGGTCAAGTTGAAAATCTCCATTCACCTTCTCCCACATTCTCACTTGGATTTGGGACACTAGCTTATTTTATTCTCAACATATTCCCTCTATTTTTACCCCTTATCATACCTTGACATCTTCCTCTTTGATTTATTCTACTTTCATGCCTAGTATCTCTACTAAGATGGTAGGTTCTACATCTAGTGGGCCTCTTCCAAGATCTACTCTTCTCAATTCTTCCACTAATGCATTATTTGTTACCCATGGTAATCATGCCTCTAGTGCCATTTATTCTCATCCCTCTACTAGTACATCCTTTTCCACACAATAAAATCATGAGACAAGTGCCTCACTCACCAATAATTCTTCTCAATCTATTATTAATAACCATAGTGGTACACAAATCACTACTACCGATTCCAAAGATTTGAACAATGCCCATAATACCACTCAAACCCATAAAATTATATTATAAACTCTTAATGAAATGAATTATTTCCAAGCTAACAATGTCAATCAAATGATGCAAATGTAAAATCATCTTATCTATCTTCAAACTCACCCTTAACAAGTTCTAAGGGGAATGCATAACCAAAATGCTCCCCGACCTCTCCTTATGGATTCCTATGATAATCTTATCCCTCAACCTCCTCTTGTTGATAAAATAATAAATAAGCCTTAAAATTAGCCTCTTACACCTCAAATATATCATTACTTACAATGGGTCAATTGATCCTACTCTCTAGGTAAAAACATTTAGAAATATTTACAAAGACTGGGTCAAGTTAAATACTTTCAATGCTACCAAACTATCATAAAAAAATATCATGAGTGATAATTTAGATTGGTACAACCAACTCAAATCTCATTCCATCACTAGTTTGGAAGATTTAATCAATGATTTCATCCAAGAGTTTCGAACTAGTGATCTCCTTGAAAATACGTTAGCCCATTTTATCAATTGTAAGTAACTTGAGATTGGAACCACACAAGATTTCATCAAATGGTGGAAGATGTTGTATAAAAAATGTGAACATGATATGGTAGATGACAGCCTATTTCATTTATTTACCAATTTCCTTTATCCCAAGTTACAATATCAAGTCCACACTCTCTCACCACAAACTTTGGAAGAATCTATTAATGAATCAAAGTGTCAAGATTTCCTTATGCATCAAATTGAGCCATCCCAACTATCTATGGGTACTCACATGTTAATCAAAAATAAAAATCATCATGCTACAAATGATGGTGTCACTGATTCCCATGATACCATTCATACTATTTAATATATTATTTCTAACTAGGCTCTGGAATAAGCTTCCCTTTCCAACCACATCATTAATCCTCATTTATCTTCAACAAATAACATCAATGTTCATAAACCCTTATCCTTAGTGGAATTACAAAAACATCTACCAAGGCTTATTATTTGAGAACTTGATCCCACTCATCCCATAAAATCTTGATATAATCCCAATAAATTTTGTTGCTTTCATGCTAGTTGGGGTCATTCTCATGAGACTTGTAGGAAAATTCATAATATGGCTATGGATTTCCTTATTGGTCTTAATTTTGACCATGATTCTATCATTCATAAATGTCAACCAGCTTAGGAAATTTCTTTCAAACCCCATGAAACAAAAACTAAATCTCAAACTTTAAGCTAGGCTAATGCTCATTTGACTATCTATAAATATCCTCTTTCAAATCATCAAGACAACCCATACAAGCCTACCCCTTTTACCAATCATGTTTATAGTCTTCTTAACTCAACTCCTAAAGAGAATGTGGTCAATATGACTAATATGTGAATGTTGGTTGCCTTCATTGATCCTCATCCCATCTACACTCCTCAATTGTCTCACACTTTTTGTGTTATCCAAGACTCTTCCCCAACTCACTTAACAAAGTTTGGGAAAGAAGATCTTATATATTTTGATGAACTAGTTTCAACACCTCCACTGGATAACACTTCTCATACCATTTATACCACTCCTCTAACCTCTCTACCTATAACCAATTATACCCAAAATTCTATTAACATTTCTTCTAGTCTATCTCAAACCAAACTTGCATCAACTACCCCATCTTCTTAAGATAATCAATAAACTTGTCCTCTAATTAAACCTTTTGCATCTTATCAATGTAAATTCACATGCATTTTGGATCCTCCTTCCAAGGACCTCATCTGACACTATGCACCTCTTTCCAAAATTTATCTTATGGGTTATGATGAGTGGGATCTTATTATAGAGCTTACTAATCTCCCATCTCAAATCCTATTTTTTAATCTTATG
The DNA here is from genome assembly GCA_037957365.1 of Torreya grandis. Classification (NCBI taxonomy): domain Eukaryota; kingdom Viridiplantae; phylum Streptophyta; class Pinopsida; order Cupressales; family Taxaceae; genus Torreya; species Torreya grandis. The sequence continues at coordinate 417,985 of JARHVA010004157.1, forward strand.
TAGACCTCTCCATGTCACCATAATCATCTTGTGTAACTCTTGTTCAAAATTAACATCCCTCATGCTCCTTTAGTAGGATGTGAAGCCACCTTATCTAGATTAGAAGATAGCATTTTACAACAGTGTGAAGAGATGTCCAGACACATTGATGAAATAATGGACACCTATCTTTCCTTCAAATTCACCATTTCTTCTATGATCCCTAATGAGATTTTGATTTATGCAAATTATCATCCTCTCATTATCAATATCCAAATTGGTGATATCCAAGTCAAGCATGCCTTGATTGATGAGGGTTTAGGAATTTGTGTTTCCTCTCTCTATTTTATCAAAACCATTGGATATTATTAATGATCTTAAGTACACACACAACATGTGTCAAGGCTATGATCGAAGGCCCATTCATCCCTTAGGCTATGTGTGGCTTCCTATCACCTTCCCACCTATCACCATTTACATGAAGATGGTGATCTTAAAATTTCCTCTATCTTATAACATTCTGTTTGGTAGACTATGAACTGATTACATGAGAGCACTTGCCTCTTCCACTTACCATTGTGTCAAATTTCCTTAATTGGAACAATCTATAGCATTCAAGGTGACACTAACCCTTGAAATTTCAACAATTCCAATACCATGGAATATTCAAGATTCCTACCCTTGAACCCTTTCCAAGAATTCCATTTCATGAGTCTCAATGATTTAAACTTCTTGTCAGTTCCACTCAAGGTTACAATAATCACCCAAAACTCATCAGGAAGATACCACCCAACCTCTTATATTTTGATGTTGATGATCCTAATGAGAGAAATCTTAAGATCAAAACTCAGATCTCTCACCTCATCTCATTTCTTTTGTTTCCCCTTCTTTGCAACCTCATTTCCTTCAACCACGTAGTGATGATATACCCATTATCTTAACTAAGATTTTACATTCCATTCATCACACCACATCAAATGACAAGGTCATCCCTACCTATGCCATGGATCTTCATACACTTGATTATGATGATGGATATACCTTAGATGATCCATTCTTAAGAGGTCTTATACAATCCAATGATGTTGAAATTATTCATCATCATTCCTCTTTACTTCAATCTTTTAGTATTTATTCTATCATTCCTTCTTATATCATTCCTAATTTTAGTATTTTTCCTCTATATCATAGGCTAGAGATAGTACACACAACTCCTTTTTTTGAAGATACTCATAGGAGTATGATTATTTATCATGTTATGACTGGTCCCTATCACTTTCCTTAATATCAAGAACCCTCTAGCTAGCTTATCCCTGAGATTCTTGAAAATTTCCTTTATCCTTTTGTGCATCCCTCCCCTCCCTTAATAGATCCTAGTTCAGATCCTATTGCCACTCCCTCTCTAGCTGAGTTACTTCCAATTTTATATTCTATAATTCCTTTTATCAATCCTTGCCCAATCTCTCCACTAGCCCCACCTTCCCTTGGTGATGCTTTGTTCCCTTTACCATAGTTTGCTCCTTTGCCCACTAAACGGGCCAATTAGCCATATTGTGATATTCATAAAGTTTCCAATCATTGGACTAGAGATTATTCATTACACCATCCTTCCTCAGCTTCCATTTTTATTCCTTTTATAAGTACACCTATAAATTCTACTAACAATCATATATGTTTCTTTCATGGCATATATAATCATTCATCCACACATTATCATATGTTATGGTAATATATTGACACCTTGCATACCACCACTCAGCCCATAAATAAGGATATACCTCCCTCAAAAGTATTACTTGAATATCTTCCTAAATATGGAGAGATATATTGTCTCTAGAACCAATGTGGTAATCATCACACTGATCATTTTCATATCCTTTAAAAGCATCTCAAAGATCACCTCATGACCATTCCTACAGCTACTACCCTTCCTCTCATAGGTCTCCCTTGCAAGAAGGCTCCCCTTTCTTCCCTATGGCTCCACCTATGGTCCCTTCTCCATCTACTATTTCTCCACCCATGATTCCCTAACTTGTGGATCTTCCTTCCTCAATGGCCCCTTCTCCATCGATGACTCCTTCACCTATGGCCCATTCCCCATTGATGACCCCTTCATATCCCATAGATTCCACTCCCATTATTTCTCTTGAGCATTCCCTACATGATATCCTATATCAACATGATCCTTAAACAATTCCTACATTTTCCATCGATAAGATTCACCACAAAGTATTTTCTCAACTTTACTTGAATATCAATGAGAGTTTGGTTGTAGTCCAAGTTTAGATTCATAAAGACTTATCAGATGTTATGGATAATGTGTGTGGAAAAATATATCAATATTTATGAATATAAGCATGGTGTTCATTCATTTATTTCTTCATTTGGATTAGATGTGTGTTTCAACTTTACATTTATCTATTTTATATCATTTGACATTGTGTCAAATTCTTATCTATCTTACATGATAACCTTTGTTCTGTACTACATGTTGCTTATGATGTCATTATTTTCCTTATATTTTATTATGGATTATTTTTCATCATTACATACCTATTATTCTTAAGTTTTTTTTTCTATGGTTATCTTGTTCTCTTTCATGATGATTTGTTATCTTATCTCAATACACACAGATAATTGTTATTATGACTTGGTTATAAAAAACTTGCTCCATTTACTCATTCATTATTTACCATGTGATTAGTTAATAAAAAATGCATCTCATTATAATCTATTTTTATCAGTCCACATTTGATCTCCCCTTATTCCTCTTTATTACCTTTCACAAACTAAGCATACAAATGGTTCAAAATTGAGATAACATGTTATTTCATAGTTAAGCCTAAGTGTTCTAGTTAGTCATATCCATGTGTACTTAGCTTCCTTTAGCTTAATCCTAAAGCTCATTCATGCGTATCACTTTATCTCTCATGATTTCTCATTCCAAGTTAGTATGGAGGAGGAATATTAAAATCCAAAAACATTCAAAATCCAAATCATTTAACAAAAGGTAATGATCTAAAAGGCAACATTTAAAATTTTCAAAAGTCAAATCACATTAAAATATGTTATTCTATGCATATCTCCTTTTTCTAATCAAATATCAAACTCCATATTTGGCCTCATGATAGAATCAGGGTCCATTAGGGTTTGGTAGGTCAGTAGATTAGAAAAGGAGAATAAAAAAATCTTTTAGTGCTACCAAATTTATCATGCAAGTACCCAATATTCATAGTAAACTGATGGCTCTATAAGGGTTCCTAAGGAATGGAGAACACATCATGATAAGTTAGATCCATTTTAATTTTCTTGTTCAAAATAACCAACATGAATTGATCTTAGTACCACACTTATTTTCTTGCATAGATTTATTCCTATAATGAATAGGTATAATTTGTATATTGATCATCACTAGTCACTTAGTGTCTTTTCATGTCCTTAGTGTACCTCATGTATCCTAAGGTATTATCATAAGATTATTTTTTTATTATTCTTACAATCCCTACAACCCTAATATTTCCCCTTGATAAATATTGTTTTGTTCACTGATAACTCACCTTAGGGATTCCATTTGTGAGTTGTAGTGTAAGACCTTGGAAAGGACCAGGCCTTCTTCACAAATTATCAAATTTTCACATTATCATTCCAAACATCCCATTTAGCATATTTTCAAATTATTTCCATTCATTGGTGTTCTATTTTTGAGTTGCAGTGTAAGACTATGGATAGGACCTAACCTTCCTCACAAAATGTACCAATACCCAAGTCACATCAATATTACATGTGTCAAATATGAGATAATATGTGATTGATTATCAGTTACACATCATTGACATGGTTCCCATCTTGATTTAGTATGTTTTATGCATTAATTTATCATTTTTATCTTCTTATTTTATGATTGTATAGAAGAATCTAACTATTTTTCTTAAATTTTTCATACTTCCCAACTTGAATTAGTGTGATTAATTTAAGACCATTTTGCTAAGAACAATTCTCTTTTATACCTCCCAATATGATTTAGTATAATTGATTGACTTAATTGTATTGTTTTTATACCATTGTTCTTTCACATGATTTTAATTTTATTACATTATTTTCATACTTCCCAATGTGATTTAATGTGATTTTACTTGTTTTAATTTGGTGCCCAATATTTTTCATGGTTTAAAAAAAATTGCCCTCTTGTTTACCACTTTTTTGGCTTATTATACTTAGTCATATTTTGTTATTACACATTTCTCATCATGAAATAGTGTGTAGTATAACTTTTTATGATTACTTATACTTTTTCAAATCTTTTTCACTTGTTTATTGTTAACCATGTATGTGTACTACATAATTCTAGAAAAGAAAACACTCCACATATATTTCCTATAGCATATACAATAAAATAAAAATACATATGCCAGAAATAAATATATCCATACATCAATAACCAAAACCAAAATATAATTCATGTGATCAACATCCAACTATAAAAATAATATATCTCTATATATCATGTGTTTTTATACAAAATACAAAAATATGTTACTCCAGCTCTATGGTTGGGCTCTATCATGCCTATCTTGTGTCCTAGCCACACTACCCATAAATGTCTTGGATCATACCCTCTACATAGTATGATGTAAAGAGGTAGTCCATGATCTCAACCCTACTATCTATCCCTATAGGTTGGCCACCTAGGCCTATACTTATCCTAACTAGATTTTGGTAGCCATGTGTATAGTTATCTCTTGATCCAAGGCTTGCCAAGTTTTTGCCTCTCTTAATCCCATCCCTAATGATGGATACAATCCATATCAATGTTTTTTTAGTTGCCTTTTAGCCTCCCCCACCAATCTAAACCAACTCATCTGAGCTAGGAAAACTAGTACCATCAAATCATCTAGCATGGTGGGGTTGTATGGTACCATCACTTCATCCAATATGTCATGGTATGCTACCATGACTAAGGACTCCCATATGGTCTCTTTCATTATAAGTTCTACAAAAATTGAAACCTAGATAGATATTAGATCATATATATCTCTCAAAATATATCTATCTACAATCATATACAACTAGTATTCTATCTTAAAAACTGATAAATATTTCTTACCATCCTAATATCACCAACCACTATATCCCCATCATCTCATCCTAGTATCATTAAACACCATCTACTCATCCATCAAGCATGGTCCCTCCATCAACCCATCCCAAATCACTTCATCTATGGGTCACCTCCTAATCAAATAAAAGATCAGAGTCACCACCATGCATGCCTTAGGCCTCTCTTCAGTGGTGCCTCTATTGAAAAGTTATACCCTAGGATGATTATTAGGTCATCCCATGTGATAACTCTCATATGTGTTTAATCCCACTGACATCCTCTCCATTATTGGTTTGCACAAGGTCATCATCATTTCTCCTATTATGGTGCCCACAATGATGCTTGATGTACCCTTACATCCACATCCATGCCTTCTCCTCTTCTAGCTTCTAGTTTTCATACTTGACCAATCCATGGTCTCACACATCATTATATGATATTTGGTCTCTCAATTGGCACTCCTCCTCCTCTTATCCCCATTTTCTCTCTCATATGTTGTGACCAAAATATAAGCACTACTATATGATATGTTTGGTGTGGGAATCAAAATTATCCTAGAAATCATGCCAGTGGCTAAAAATCTACCCACTAGGTATAGTGGCCCATGATATACACTCAAGTAAGTCCTAAAACCATAATCACCCAACTCCAAAATCATAACAATATGTGCATAAGGTTACCACATGATCTATCCTCATGTGATTATCTATAGCATTGGCACATGGGGCATATCCCATGCTACTTGGTCCTATCTCCATCTAGCAACTAAGGTAACCTATTATCAACCATAGGGGGTAACCCCACTCGCTGATACATTGTAAACATCTCATATATCCATGCACTCAGTAAGACCACTAGTCCCATGGTCTTATGGTCTCATATTTCTTATTTTGCTCATATCTTTGTCTCTACTAACTTTTTTAACTAACTATTCTAAAATATTGATGTCATAGAGAATATTTTAAACTATTATATGTACATGTTTAAAAAAAATCAATTTTTCACTCTTTTTTTACTAATCTCTATAGTTTCACCTAATGTTCCTCACATTGGACACCTTCACACTTCTCACATATCCTTCTTTATCTACAGCACTAAGGTAAGTAAAGGTATGTATTTTTCAATTATGTATTTTTATTTATCATATTTCTCTCCATACTACACTTTATTTAGCTCCAGCATTATGTGTTGCTATGTTTTCTTCCTAAAGCACCATCTCATGTTGCACCTATATGACATGTGATGATCTTAAAAATAGGCATATGTATACATGTAATATTTTAAAACTTTATAAATTAATGATGCTTTATATCTTGTACAAACCTATCAAGTCACAATCTCTCTAAGTACATACCCTAAGGGGTACACTATGAAAGGGGTGGGTACACCATTGTTGCTTTGTAGGATTTTTATCCCTTTTTCCACTTGTTATCCACACACTTATACCTTAAAAACCATTCCCCTAATCTTTGACTCCTATTTTTCACCCTTATCTAGTATTTTACCACCTTCATTAGCCCTTTCCCTAACTTAAACCCATTTTTGGCAGTTTGCATGACTATGTCAGCCACATCGACCTTGTATTATTATTTAAAAAGCTTACTATGAACTAGGTTTTCCATGGCTGAGATAGTTCATAACCTAGTTAGTTTTTTTCCAATTTAAATATTAAGTCAACTAGGTTGATCTTGTCAACCTAAATTTTTGTAAAGGTTTAGGGTTAGATCTACCTATATAAATAGATTCATTTTTCCATTTCTAAAAGAAGAGAAGAAGTAAGATATATTGTGCATCTACTTATCCACCATTCTACTTGAAGAGAAAACTTAGGGTTTCATACCTTATTTGGAGATATGGATCTTGTCTTGTGTATAAGTATTTTGGATGAATTAATAGGTTGTGTATCCTAGAGCTGATTTATCCTTATCATCCTTACGTACCATAACAACCTCTTATGAATCACCTTGGCCAAGGGAGACATTGAGGCTCGATGGGTTCATCTTTGAAGGTAAGTATTCTTAACTAATGTAGGAGCATCTTGGGAGTGCTTAGATGTACACTTGTCAAGAGGAGAAGGATAGGTTTATTTGAGTCAAATTTAGTTATTTTAGATTAAAAAGAAGTTGATAACCTTGTCACCATGTAAAATCAATAAAATCAAGCCATAAGTGGCATAGGTTAGGTATTAGTTGCATAATACTATGTTTGACAGCATATTGTTGAGCCTTTTTAGGAGTTGGTTGAGTGGTGTTAGTAATAAATTAGGACTATTTAAATATTATGAGTAGTAGTGTAGGAGGTAGTATAGGAGCAAGTCCGGGAAAAGGATTGCATATTGATAGATTGTAATATATTTTATGAGAGTAATGATTATGGTGTATATATATCCTTTTTGGATCAAATAAATGTTGGGTTTGTATTTGGGTCTGTATTACATGCCCATTTGTATGAATCGATGAACTTGTGAATTAGACATTAATGCTGGGCCATTTAAATTTTGGGTCGTTCTAAATATATGTTAATGCTAGGTTGTTTCAATGCTGGGGTGTTTCAAGCAAATGGAGTCAAGAAATGGTTCTGCAATCTAAATTTTAGTTCAAAAATTTTGTGCAATGTTAGATAAGACCAAACCTTAGAGAGGCAAGCAAGCCCAAAATCTAGTGATCTATGTAATTGAGGTCGTTGGTTATTATGGCAATGGGACACAACCCAAATAGGAAACATATGAAAGTTTAAATTTATAAACATATGGTAATGAGTGTTGTGATAGAGATGTATGTCTCCATTTGACAGCTATAAGCCAAATTGGAGGAGGAATTTTATGTTGTGAGGCCTAGCCAATTGGATCTCTCCATTTTGAATGCAAGGGGGAAGATAATGCCCATTCAACAAGGCTCATGGAGTCAAGGGAAAAGATTTAATGTTACGACATTTTCTCTATACAGTCTTGAGAGGTGTAGGTGAAGTTCATTTTTGGGTATGGCTATAGAAACTCACCAATCGATGGTGGTTGAGCAAAGAGATACAATTAGTGGTAGTGCCCAGTTCACACAGGTCGTAAAGGCTTAGAAAGGTGAAAGAAATTGAATCTCATCATAGAAGATCGAGTGAGTCTGTATATTGATGGAGGATGAATCTTTTTAGCTAAGTTGTTCATTTGCATTGGGGCATGGTCAATCTACAAAGAATGTCACTGAGATTTGATAATGGGAATCGCTTGTCAAGAATATATTGGCTGGACCTAAATATGGGAAATGTCTAAGGAGATCTACTTGTATAAATCAGTGTAATTATAGAAATTGAAGTAAAAGCAATGGCACTTTGAGTCTAATGTTGTGCACCCTGGTATGACAGCGCACCATTTGGATGGAGAGTTTTTGTTGGAGAAGGTAAGCGCAACATTTTTTCATCATTTAGGCTTAAATCTATGGACTGTGTAAGAGAAGGAGAAAACTACGGACTCTACAAAGTTAAATTTACAAACTCTATAGGCGTAAATCTATGGGCTGTGCAGGTAAAGGAAAATCTATGAACTCTGCAAGCATAAATCTACGGACTCGATAAGTTGGAGAATTGAGTCCCCAGAGCCGTGTGTAGAAGGTGGGCACATAATTTAGTAAAAGAGAGCTATGTTCATCATCAGAGCCATCTTAGCTCAGCTGGTAGAGCTGTTGTAGCATAATGGATCAGTGCTTTATTTTGTAAGAAGGTGAATATTCATCATTTTTGGTATCAGAGCAGATGAGGCCAAGGTCAGTTCATCATTTTTGGTATCAAAGTGTAAGGTTTGAGTTCTTGGAGAAGCAGTTACATCAAAGAATCAGGTATTGATGTTTTGTGAAAATATTGTTCTAAAGAAACTGTATGTTGGGAAATTATGTTGGGAAAGCGATATGCAACAAAATCCATCCAAGTAAAGATGAATTGAAGCTTGATAGGAAATAAAGGTTCTTGAAGACCTTGAAAGAGAGGATTAGTGACAAGAAGAAGATCATCCTAGACAAGATGGAGGTATAAACAGCCTTGAAAGGTAGATGGTTTGATTTGTTGTACCTTATTTGCATTTGTAAAGTTGGAAAAGGCAGAGATTTTTGAATTTCAATGAAGAATAGATATAGCAGTAAGACGTGAAAGGTTTGAGAGAGAAGTGAAAAAAACCCTAAAGTGGAAAGAAAGGAGTGAGTAGCAAGAGAGAGTCCAAAAGCCATAGAGGCTTGAAGAATAAAGGAAGAGAGCTAGTAAGCTCCTAGAAAAAGAAAAAAAATAAAAGTTTGTACGCTACTAATTAGTGTTTGATAGAGATAATGTATTTTGTGAGGTTGTAGGTTCAAGGCAGTCAAGCCATTAAGGCTTAAGAGGAGAAGAAGCCAAGGGAGGCTTAGTGGAAGAGCTAAGAGAAGCTCTAGAAGAAGAGCAAAGGGAATTACTCAAGAAGAAGAAGAAGATCCAAGAAGAAGCTTGGATAGTTTTCCAAAAGACTAAGGTGAAATAGACTTAGGTGAGGTAAAGGATGGAGATTGAAGAATTGAGAAGAGTGATAGAGGGACTGCCTAGAAGGAACATGAACCAGATAAAGAGAGAGAAACAAGAAAGAGAAAGAAGAAAGAGACAAAGAGAGGAAGACTACCAAAGAGAAGTGAATGAGATAAAAGCAAGGATAGCCATGATAGAAATCATGGTAGAAAATATGGAAAACCCATAGCAAAGATGGGTAATGAAGAAGAAAAGAGTAAAATGGCCAATTAGATCAGTGATGGAGAGAAGAAGAAGAATAATGCTAAGAGTTGCCTTAAGGAGAGAGAAGAAGAAGTATAAACAAAAGGATAAACTCAAGAATCAAGAGCTTGGAGAAAAGTTTTAGTTTGAAGAGGAAGTTCAGTATGAGACATATCTCGTCATTAAAGAAATATACCAAAAGCAAGCAATCACTCAAAATATCAAGTGGTGAAATGTTCTTGTATCTGACATTTCATTTGATGTTTTGTTTACAAGAAAGCAAGTTGAGGAGGAAGGAGAAACATATGATCTAATGAAGATGCTCATGGATCAAGGAGGTGAAGCACTTCATGAGAGAGTGCTTAGAAAAGAAGAAGAGGCTTGTTGTAATGCCTCAAGTGATGAGGACATGAAGAAGGATTAGTTGGAACTCCAACATAAAGAATTGATCAAGCAGGAAGAAGAAGTCCTTACTCAAGAGAACAAAAGAAATGAAGAGCTGCATGTTGATGAAGAACAAAGGTATAATGATCAAAATTCAAAATTAGAAAAGATTGAAGATGATAATTTTTAGTTGCATAATGTTGATATAGTTCATTTTTATCAAAATGTACTAATCACTAAGGAGGAAGATCTCTTAAAAAAAATATGGCAGTCTGATCAAGAATTTGCAGGTGAAGGAGAGTTTCTTGATAAGAAACAAGAATGTGTATTTGTATACCAAGGGGTAGAACAGCTGCAAGAAGAAGATGGAGAGAAGGTTAAATGCTTAGCCTTGAAAATTGAAGAAGATATCCTGAAGGAGATAGAAAACCTTGATGGGGAACCAAACAAGCTTTTTGTGTATCAAAGTAAAGAGCAGTTGTTGGAAGAGTTGGTAGCCTTAGAATATGCCATTAACCATGGAGAGAATACCAAAACTTGTCCTATAATAGTATTTCAGGAGGTAGAACATTGTTGTGAAGAAGAAATGAAGACAAAGGACCAAGAAGTCATATTTGAGCATCAAGTATGGGTTCAAAAATTTGGAGAGACCTAAGGGTCTCAAATGTTTGTTTCTAATTTAGCTTTGGATGGTCCTTGTACAGGTTTGCTTGATAAGGAGGTCAAGTACTTGGAGAAGAGGGCTCTTCTAAGAGCTCAAGAAGAGAGAATGGAAGTTGATATCCTCATTCAAGAGGATGAATATGTAAAGAAGAAGACTGCAAAGAAGATGAAGAGGTAGCAAGATATACATTGGAAGGAAAAGACAGTAAGCAAAACAAGACACAAGTGTGGTAGTCAAGAACATGCACATTTGTATGAAACATTGAATGAAGAAGACATTTGTTTTGTAAAAGTTTTACCTTTGTAAATGGAAAAACAAATGAAACTCATGAGCAGGAGCTCATGAAACTTTTTAAGCCTAGGAATCTGATGTAGGAGCATCTTGGGAGTGCTTAGATGTACACTTGTCAAGAGGAGAAGGATAGGTTTATTTGAGTCAAATTTAGTTGTTTTAGATTAAAAAGAGGTCGACAACCTTGTCAACATGTAAAATCAAGAAAATCAAGCCATAAGTGCTGTAGGTTAGGTATTAGTTGCATAATACTATGTTTGATAGCATATTGTTGAGCCTTTTTAGGAGTTGGTTGAGTGGTGTTAGTAATAAATTAGGACTATTTCAATATTGTGAGTAGTAGTGTAGGAGGTAGTATAGGAGCAAGTCTGAGAAAAGGACTGCATATTGATAGATTGTAATATATTTGATGAGAGTAATGATTATGGTGTATATATATCCTTTTTGGATCGAATAAATGTTGGGTCTATATTTGGGTTTGTATTACATGCCCATTTGTATGAATCGATGAACCTGTGAATTAGACATTAATGCTAGGCTATTTAAATTTTGGGTCATTCTAAATATATGTTAATGCTAGTTTATTTCAATGTTGGGGTGTTTCAAGCAAATGGAGTCAAGCAATGGTTCTGCAATCTGAATTTTGGTTCAAAATTTTTGTGCAATGTTAGATAAGACCGAACCTTAGAGAGGGACACAAGCCCAAAATCTAGTGATCTGTGTAATTGCGGTCATTGATTATCATGGCAATGGGATGCAGCCCAAATAGGAAATGTATGAAAGTTTAAATTTATAGACATATGGTAATGAGTGCTATGATAGAGATGTATGTCTCCATTTGACAGCTATAAGCCAAATTGAAGGAGGAGGAATTTTATGTTGTGAGCCTGAGCCAATTGGATCTCTCCATTTTGAATACAAGGGGGAAGATAACGCCCATTCTATAAGGCTCATGGAGTTAAGGGAAAAGATTCAATGTTATGACATTTTCTTTATACAGTCCTGAGAGGTGTAGGTGAAGTTCATTTTTGGGTATGGCTATAGAAACTCACCAATTGATGGTGGTTAAGCAGAGAGATACAATTAGTGGTGGTGCCCAGTTCACACAGGTCGCGAAGGCTTAGAAAGGTGCAAGAAATTGAATCTCATCATACAAGATTGAGTGAGTCTGTATATTGATGGAGGATGAATCTTGTTAGCCAAGCTGTTCATTTGCATTAGGGCATGGTCAATCTACAAAGAATGTGACTAAGAGTTGATAATAGGAATCGCTTTTCAAGAATATATTGGCTAGACCTGAGTATGGGAAATGTCTAAGGAGATCTGCTTGTATAAATTAGTGTAATTATAGAAATCAAAGTAAAAGCAATGGCACTTTGAGTCTGATGTCACGCACCTTGGTATGACATCGCACCATTTGGTTGGAGAGTTTTTGTTGGAGAAGGTAAGCGCAAGATTTTTGCATCATTTAGGCTTAAATCTATGGACTATGCAGGAGAAGGAGAAAACTATGAACTCTACAAAGTTAAATCTATAGACTCTATAGGCATAAATCTATGGATTGTGTAGGCAAAGGAAAATCTATGAACTCTACAGGCGTAAATATATAGACTCGGTAGGTTGGAGAATTGAGTCCCCAGAGCCGTGTACAGAAGGTGGGCACATAATTTAGTAAAAGTTGTGTTCATCATCAAAGCCATCTTAGCTCAGCTGGTAGAGCTATTACAGCATAATGGATCAGTGCTTTGTTTTGTAAGAAGGTGAATTTTCATCATTTTTGGTATCAGAGCAGATGAGGCCAACGTCAGTTCATCATTAACTTTGTTCCTCCTTTGTAAGAGTAGATAGATATGCATTTTCACTTCTCTTCCATGCATTAGGATTCCATATACATTGACTTGAGTATATGTATTCTATGCATATTTACTTTTAGTGTTTATTAAACCCCTACTTTGTGCCACAAGCTTTGGTGAATACTATATTATATATTTTTAGAATTTTGATTAGTTTAGTGACTATGAAAACACACGGCCTAGGTAATGTTGACCATCTTTCCCCATAGACCAAAATGGGTCAACCCCCTATAGACAAAATTTTATATAGAGGCCTTTTATAATGTCATGAAAAATGTTTAAAATACCCTATAGGATGTTAAGAGTGCTTGGAATGACTTAAGAAGCTCTTGGTATTCATCTAGTTCTTCGTTATGTTCACCTAGGCATCTTGGGTTTAGTGGTAGAAAGTATAAATGGGCAATTTGTTGAGGTGAAATCTCACACATGTGGATGAATCAGAGGAAATTGGTCATATGGGTTTCTCCCCTCTTATTCCAAGATCATATGTACCAAATCTTAAGTCCTCCATCCAAGTGTATCAATATATTGAGATCCAAAGTTGCCTCCTCAGTCACTTTCTACATGTTTTTTCCACAACCATTTTAAATAAAGTTCTCGAAAAGCCAAGTGAGAATATTCACGAAGATATATATCATATGTGTGGAAGTTGTAGAAGAAGGTGGTCACATGGGTTTTTTCACTTTGGTCCCAAGTTGCTATGTGCCAAGTCTGAGGTCCTTTGTTAAAGTGAAAATGGAGTTATACATGTGCAAAGTTAGGCTCCCAAGCATTTCTGTTAGGTTTCCCATACTTAGTCATTTGATCTTGATCATCACCAAGATGTCACCTAGGAGTAGATATAGACTAGACACTTGAGTATTTAATATCTCCACCTATGACGCTTTTGGGATCATCACATCAAATGGGTTTTTTCCTTCTAGCCTCATGAGCATCTCTTGAAATTTTGGAGTCTCCATGATTCTCACACTTCAGGATTCAAGCTTTTAAAGTTGGTCAAAAATCATAAGTCATTCATGTAAACATTAAAATAAGGCTTGGGAAAAAATATACTTATGTTTAAATTTGATGTTTTGTGAGACATAAATCATGTTCTATGAAATGATGATTGACAGTCACATGAATTCAAAATTTAAAGAGAGATCAAGACAATCCTATTGAGATTAATTTGATAGTCACATGATCATCAATGATGATCACACGAATGTCAAATAATGTGAGTGAGGATGTCAATTTTAATGCCATGGAATAGCCATTGTTTTTCAAATAATGGATCCTAAAAAGATCAATAATCCTCTCTAAATCATACATCTTAATCCAATGGCAGGAGATGAGTCACATAGTCAAATGGTTTGAGGGGTTGACACATGGCATAAGTGCATGAAGCTACAAAGTAATATCAAGATCTTAAGGATTAATGCACATTAAACATGTGGCATAAGTGAATACAAGGTTGACAATTCAAAGGTAGATGTGAGGGCTCACACTTATTCATATCTAGAAGATCTGATGGAGAGAATGAGAGTCAATGTGTCAATGAGCCAAGTCAAATTTTGTCAACCAATTAGAGTGAAGGTGAGCTTAGGGTTTTTGATGAGGGTTGAGAATACATTTTTGACCATGGAAATTTAGGGTGTTGTATGTTTCTATCGATGCCATTAAATCTCATTCAAATTCCATGAAGCGGTCTAGTTGATGCAGTCAAGTATGAGGAACATAAGGAACTGCCATTATGGCTGAATATTGATCTCTATTTTGACAAAGTTATACCATGTAGGGTTATTTCTCATGATTGGTTCATAATTTATAAATAATAATCCATACATAGTGAAATCTTGGCTCTTATAGAGATAAAGTGGATTTATTTGGACCTAATGAAGTCCAGAAGAAGCTTTGGTCTATAGGTTTATTTTACTATAAAGACTATAGGAAAACCAATGTCCTTAGATTGGTTTTCCAACTATAGGTGGGACCTATGATCCAAATATAGAAAAGGAATGAATATGAAATAAATTTAAGGGTGACCATCATTAACAAAGAATATACTCTACCTCTCAAGGCATGGCATGATTGTAAGTATCAAGACTCAAGGATTTGATCCTCATTAGTAGGGCAAGTGGACATAGAGTCCCGAGATGGTGAGCTGGTATTTGGAGAGGTAGTTTTCTAATCTAGCAAAGGGAATTTCATGCCACATTTCAATATTTTCATGACTTGGGGTGACACTTGTGCTTCCTGACTTTGATTGATTAGTTTTAGATTCTCTTCTCATGCATATGTAACTCATGTATTCATCTTGGCAAGTGTCTGTATGACCTTTGGACTTCTCTTTTCTTCTCTCTCTCTCTCTCAAGTTATATAAGAAATAACAATTTTTACCTTTGTAAAATATGTTCCATCTAAGTATAGTGAAGCCATGCTCATTTGCATACCATTATATCAATAAATACTATTGATTTTACCTCTTCCATGATAGTTCATAGTGTGTTTACTTGAATTATGGATCTTTCTTAGTGATGACTATGGTTTCCTTAGTATTCTTGTCTCATCCTCTCACCTATTTGTAGCTTTTGCTTGTAGGTAGTGTGAAGTTTTCTATGATGTGTCAAGGTTGAGTGAGTTATCCTATTTAATAGTGTCATATTGGACCTCTTGCCTAGTCCTCCTAGCCTAAACATTCATCCCAAACTCATAACAAAATACTAATGTGAGAAGATTCAAATTAGAGAAGTGTATTTCTAGTTAGTCCCTTATTATCATGTGTAACATGTAGTTGGTTGGTAGTCATCAACTAATTTGGTGTATCACCTCCTTTAGGATAGTTTAAATTCAATTTTATCTCCCTTTTCCATTATGAGCATAGGTGTAGTAGTGATCTAAAAGTGGTACATCAAAGGACCTACCCCTATCTAGAGATTCAACTCATTCTTATGCTACCCATAGCCTAGAGGTGTTTTAATTGTGCAATTTGAATGAGGAGAGTTGTGACATCTACTCAAAGGTAAAAATCCAAGTGACAATATTGTTGGCATACTCAATGGGACTAGGTCCAAAACATGAGGAAGATTGTTGTTGTGTCTTTCCTCTATCAACTTTGGAAGCAAGCACATTAGCACCAATGGTGACTCCAAATCAAGCTTATGGTTATGAGCAGACCATATATGTCTCAATGAAGTTTCTAATCACTTTACATCTCATTTGATATATGAGGTCAATATGAATAACTATGGTGGTTACTCTTATTATCCACACCCTTATTAGTAGCCCCAATATGATCCTCATTATCCATATGAGTCTTATGAGCCCTATCAAAGTTATGAGGAGCCTCGTCAAGTTTCTCATGATCCTTATCATCAAGGATATTTCCATGATCCTTCTTATGGATAGTAATCCCATGATAATACTAATTCTCATCAACCCTATCATGAGCCATCTATACTAGCACTTAAGTGAACTTTGATAAGCCTTGACAAGCATGCACTAGAGTTGAGATCATAGAGATGTTATGGCCAAGATGTCCTTACTCACCTGATTCATCATGTGATAGAATCATTACAGTGAATAAAATAAGAATGGATACCAATTGAGAGATCAAATTGGAATAATCTCACAAATGACATGATGAATGTAGGGGGTTACATTCAGAGCATTGAGGATAAGCTAAAAATACTTGAGGAATAATAGGTTCAACCTTACCAACCTTTTGTGCCTACATATACACCACCTCAACCTTCTTATATGCCATCATTCCTCCCCAAGAGACCATTCTAAGTGATCCTTTGAATGTTTTAAGTTACTCATATGTTCCTCAAGCCTTTCCTTCTTGGAAATATATCAAAGGGAGTTGTCAAAGAAACAAAGAGATTATTGTGGAATAGCCTACTATTTGGGTCCAAGACTCCATCCTTCCTCAAGAAACCCTTATAAAGTCCTTCAAGGTTCTAAGCTAGAATCAAGTGGTGAAGTCATGGGGTGGAAAAAGTAAGGTAGATCTAAAATTAAGAGCTCAAGATAAAGAAGGATATGAACCTATGAAAACCTCCCTCATCCTTCTTCAAGATCATTCTTGTGTTCCTAACCACTTTAAAGAAGATCTATTTCAAGAGAATATACTAAAGCAAATCAAAGAGTTGGAGTTAAAGATAAGGAGGGAGGAGGAGAACCAGTATCAAAAGGCTAAGGAGAGACCTTAGTCTTTCCCATCTTGGAACCAAGTCATGCAGTCAAGAAAATTTGAGGTCATTCAACCCCCATCCATCCCTCCTCAAGAAATTAGGTCATTTCCATCTTGAAAATCCATTCAAAGTAGTGGGTAGAAGAAGGAAGAGGTGGTGATTTCCGAAGTTATATAAGAGACCTTGCATCCTCCACTTATTTTCCCCAAAATCCTAGAGCCTTTCCTTCATGGAGAGAAATTCAAGAGGCAAAGAATCAAAGAGAGGAGGTGAAGGTGATCCAATAAGAGCAACTTCAAGAGCAAAATTAGGTACCTATGGTAGCTTATTTGGACCTTTCTCACCTTGTTGAGTATTTTCAAGGATTTTTTATGCCACTCTTTAAGAGAGAGCCTCTCTTATATTTGGAAAACCAAGAAGCTGTAGCTAAAGAAGCAAAAAATGAAGGTGAACTAAGTGAATAGGAAGAATAAATCATGATTGGGACACCTCTTGGCAAGGACAAACATGCTTCAATTTTCCATAATGATGCAAAGATGGAGAAAGTGCAAGAAAAATCTGAGGTATAGTCTGAAATACAATTACATAAGGAAGAATTTATTGATTTACAAGAGAAGGATGTCTTAGTTAGACAAGTTCATGATGTTTCCCATGAGCTCCTTGACAACACAAAAACTACCATTTATCATGAAGAATAAGAGCTTACAGAAGAGGAACAATATAAAATAGAGAGCATGCTCAGTCATCAACTTGATATTTAAAATAAATCAATATTGATTGACCAATCTAAGATGTCAAAAGAAGGCTCACAGCCTCATGTTTTTGGTTAAGAAGCTGATATGCTTGCTTCCAACTTTTAGTTTGAAAAGGATCTAATTGAAATGTAGCTTTATGAAACCAAATCTTTTGATTTTTTTGATATATTACATTCAAGTTTTTATTTTCTTGAATGGGGCCCATTATAGGATAAGAGGAGTACTATCATCAAGCAAGAGGTATTCGTTCTCTCAGAAGATGACATTTCTAAACATTCAAACATTGTTATCAACTTTTCCCTCCAAATTTAGACATTTATCTACTATTAGAAGCTGAGAAGGAGATCAAATGGACTAAATAAGTCATAATATTAGGTCCATCTCCCTTATAGGTCAACCTCAAAAATATGTCAAAGGAGACACATCAAGTTACTCTATATGTTAATGATCAATAGCTCAAGAATGAGGAAGAAATAAAGTGGTTCCTTCAAAGTCCACAAATTTAGAATGAGTATGATTGGGTCTTGAAATTATGTATACAATTTATGCACCTAAAATTGTTAGTAGAGGAACCAATTTCTTCCCCAAGAAGACATGAGAATCCAATTTCTCATAGTTGTAAAAGAGAGTTGTCAAGAAAAAGTAAGTATGCTTCATAGATCCAAGGTGCACAAAATGGTTTCCCATTTGATCCAAGTGGGCAATACTTTTTTATTGTATCCATGTACATGTTAGAGTAATTTTAATGCATTACTCTAAGTTTTTTTTCTAGCACATTTGTTTGTTGTCCATATTTTAGGTTAGTTTCCTTTGCAATAGTTTCCTTGGGCACTTTGTTCTATTTTGTTATTTTTTTGTCCTTGTTTCTGTTTCAAGAGAGGTCAAAGCAAGATTGACATAATTTCAATATGTTGGACCTAGAAAAGAGACTCCATACCCAATGGATTGGACTAGGCACATGGTCTAGGTTCTTTTTTCATAAATAGGCAGGTAACCCTTGGGAAATTGCCAAGAATGTTGACCATTTCCCCATAGGCCAAAATGGGTCAATCCCTTATAGCCAAAATCTTGTATAGGGGAATTTTATTATGTCATGAAGAATGTTTCAAAGCCTATGGGATGTTAAGAGTGCTTGGAATGACTTAGGAAGCTCTTAGTATTCATTTGGTTCTTCATTATTTTCACCTAGCCATCTTGGGTCTAGTGGAAAAAAGTACCAATGGAAAGTTTGATGAGGCTAGATATCATACATGTGCAAGAATTAAAGGAAATTGGTCATATGGATTTCTCCCCATTTGTGCTAAGATCATATGCACCAAATCTTAGGTCCTCCATCCAAGTGAATCAAAAGATATTGAGGTCCAAAGTTACCTCCTTAGTCACTTTCTATATGCTTTCTTTGACACTTATCCATTTTCAAGAAAGTTCTAGTAGAGTCGAGTGAGCATCTTCATGAAGCTATATCTCACACATGTAGTAGTTATAGAAGAAGGTGAACACATGGGTTTGTTCACCATGGTCCCAAGTTACTATGTACCAAGACTGAGGTCCTCCATTAAAGCAAAAATAAAGTTATACATGTGTAAAGTTAGGATCCAAGGTATTTCTACTAGGTTTCTCATACTTAGTCATTTGAGCTCGACCATCACTAGATCATCATGTAGGAGTAGATATGGACCAACCACTTGAGTATTTAATATCTCCACCTAGGAATATTTTGGTACCATCACATCAAATGGGTTTGGTCCTTTTTGCCTCATGAGCATCTCCTAAACTTTTTATGCCTCCAAGATTCTTGTGCTTTAGGATTCAAGATTTTAAAGTTGGTAAAAAAACATAAGACATTCACACAAACATAAAAATAAGGATCAATCAAAATATACCTATGTTTAAATTTGTTGGTTTATGAGATGTTAATCATGTACTAAAAAACGATGAATGATGGTTACAAGAATGTCAAATTTAAAGACAGAACAAGACAATCCTATTGAGCATAAATTTGATAGTCATACGACCATCAATGATGGTCATGTGAACATTAAGTGATGAGAGTAAGGATGTAAATTTTAAGGTCATGGAATAGCTATTGATTTTCAAACAATGAGTCTAAATAATATAAATAGTCCTTGCTCGATCATACATCTCAATCTAATGGTTCAAGATGAGTCAAATAGTCAGAGAGCTTGAGGGGTCAACACATGGCACAAACAAATGAAGCTATAAATTGATAGTAATATCCTAAGGATTAATGAGCATTAGACACAAGGCATAAGTGGAGAAAAAGTTTATAATTTAAAGGTGGATCTAAGGGCTCACATTTGTTCATATATGGAAGATCTAATGGAGCAAATGAGAGTCAATGTGTCAATATCCAAGTCATATTTCATCAACAAATTAGAGTGAAGGTGAGCCCAAGGTTTCATTCGGGGGTCAAGAGTCCATTTTTGACCATGGAAAGTAGGGTCTTGTAGGGTTTTATTGATTCCATTACATCTTTTTTAAATTCCATGAAGTGGTCCAGCTAATGTAGTCAAGTGTGAGGAGCATAAGGAACCACCATTGGGGCTGAATATTGATCTCTATTTTAACAAAATTGTATTATGTAGGGTTATTTCTCATGACTAGTTCATCATTTCTAAATAAGGATCCATACATAGTGAACTCTTGGATCTTATAGAGATAAAATGAATTTATTTGGACTCGATAAAGTCTAGAAGAAGCTTTGGTTTATAGGTTTGTTTTACTATAAAGACTATAGGAAAACCAATGTCCTTAGATTGGTTTTTCAACTATAGGTGGGACCTATGATCCAAATATAGAAAAGGAATGAATATTAAATAAATATAAGGGTGCCCATCATCAACAAAGTAGGTACTCCACTACCTAAGGCATGGAAAGATTGTTAGTATCAAGACTCAAGGATTTGATCCTCATAAGTAAGGCAAGTGGACTTAGAGTCCCAAAATGGTGAGTTGGTACTTAGAGAGGTAGTTTTATGAGATAGTAAAGGTAATTTCATGCCACATTTCAAGAGTTTTATGACTTGGGGTGACACTTGTGATTCCTAACTTTGTATGATTAGTTTCACATTCTCTTCTCTTGCACATGTAATTCATTTTATCATCTTGACAAGTGTCGTTGTGACCTTTGGACTTCTCTTTTATTCTCTCTCTCAAGTTATATAATACCTACCTATTTTGGCCTTTGTAAAATATTCTCCACTTGAGTATGGTGAAGCCCTGATCACTTTCATACCATTAGATCAATAAAGACTACTAGTTTAACCTCTTATATGATTATTCATAGTGTTTTTACTTGAATGATGGATCTTGATTAGTGTTGATTATGGTTTCCTTAGCATTGTTGTCTCATTTTATCACCTATTTGTAGTTTCTTCTTGAGGTTCATGTGAAGTGTTCTATGAAGTGTCAAGGTTGAGTGAGTTATCCTATTCAATAGTATCATCTTAGACCTCTTGTCTAGTCCTCCTAGCCTAAACATTCATCCCAACCTCACAATGAAATACTAATGTGAGAAGATTCAAATTGAAGAAGTGTATGTTTAGTTAGTCCCTTGTTCTCATGTGAAACATGTATTTGGTTGGTATTCATCAACTAATTTAGTGTATCGCCTCCTTTAAGATAGTTTATTTTCATTTTTGTCTCCTTTCTCTATTACAATCATAGGTGTAGTATTGATTTACAAGTGGTACATTAAGGGAGCTAGCCCTATCTAAAGATTCACCTCATTCTTAGGCTACCCAAATCCTAGAAGTGTTTCAATTATGCCACATAGATGAGGAGATCCAAGAAATATCCTTAAAGGGTGAAAATCCAAGTGACAATAGTTAGGTTTATTGCACAATTTTGCTTTACTGGAGGCTTTGAAACCCTCCCTAGTGATATTATTGTGGTAAGAGATCCCTTGGCTAGGTTTAATGGATCCATACTGGTCATGACCTTAATTATCTAATGTATCCCCAATCAAAAGTGTTGGAAATATTGGCATTGATGTCAAAGGTCTAAAATTATTGGTGATAAAGGCCCCATTACATTTAATGTTGTTTGTAATAAATATATCTTGGCTAATATGAGTTAATATTTATTTAACACTAACAAATATATTTTTGGTTGCATATGAGACAAAAAAAGGGCCCATGGAGAAGTTGAAGAGCCACGAGGTAAAGACAAAAGAAGGATGGGATGCATTTTACCATGAAGAGTCATCTTGGTGAATACCAAGAGTCACCAAGTGAAGACAAAAGAGTAAGTGCACAATTTATCATGAAGGGACACTTTGAGGAATATGAAAAGTCACCAAGATAAGTACAAAAGTGGGAAGGACATTTTTGGTTATGAAGGGTCACCACATGACTTTTCAAAGGCAAGAATATGAAGGGTCATACAAGTTTGGCACCATTTTCCATGAAGATTGAAGGGTCACAAAGGGAGAAGGCCAAAGGTCATTTGGAAATCTATAAATAAAGGCTTGAGAAGCCATTTGTAAAGATGAGAGGTAGAGGTTGATTTGATATTGTAATATCTAGCTTAGAAGAGCAATTGTGAGAGATGAATATGATTTGTATTTGTTATATCTAGCTTAGAAGAGAAAAGGTGAGAGAGAGGAAAGAGATGTTGTATTGATCTATCATTTGTTGAGATAGAAACATTGAGAGATAGGTGTGTGGTATACATAAAGGGGTTGGTGCTCCTATGGGTTGGTGCTCACAAATTATTGCTAGGTTGGTGCTCGACAAAGGGGTTGGTGCTCATGTGGGTTAGTGCTCATGAATTGTTGCTGGGTTAGTGCTCGGCAAAGGGGTTGGTGCTCAGCAAAAGGGTGTGGTGCTCCTATGGGTTGTTGCTCAAGAATAGTTGTTAGGTTGGTGCTCAGTAAAGGGGTTGGTGCTCTTGCAAGCTTGGCTTGTGAATATTGTTTGGGTTGGTTCTCATTCATATATTTGAGACTGTTTTCCATGGTTTTTCCCGCATTGGGTTTCCACGTTATATCTAGTGTATCTCTCTATCTTGTGTGGTGTTTATTGTTTGAGTTTTATTGCATCTCTTGAATGTTTGATTAAGTGGAATTTGGTTAAAGGAAAGTTTTATAAGATATATGATATACTGATTCACCCCTCTCTCAGTATATCACCTGCTTAACAATTAGTATCCAAGTAGGTTCCTTAGGTTCCTTTTTAAAAAGTTTTATTGCTTGAAGGTAGATTGGGAAAGCATAATGGCTAGGTCACAGGAAGGATTTTCTACAAATAAGGCA
The DNA here is from genome assembly GCA_037957365.1 of Torreya grandis. Classification (NCBI taxonomy): domain Eukaryota; kingdom Viridiplantae; phylum Streptophyta; class Pinopsida; order Cupressales; family Taxaceae; genus Torreya; species Torreya grandis. Next base: position 441,174 of record JARHVA010004157.1, read on the forward strand.
CCTTTGTTTGATGGGATGAATTATGCTTTTTGGAGGATGAGAATGAAGGTTTATTTGATGGCCCTTAGATTCGACATATGGAAAGCAGTGGTGGAGGAATATGAAGAGCCATAGACATTTTCAATTACTCCAGTAGAAAAAAAAAAGCAAGTGAATGTAATGCTAAAGCTTTAAATGTTATTTTATGTGGTTTATGTGAATCTGAATTTGTTAAAGTTATGCAATGTAAATCTGCTCATGAAACTTTGGTAAAACTTGATAATATTTACAAAGGTGATGGAAAGGTTCAACAAGCTAAGCTTCAGACTTTTAGAAGGTAGTTTGAAAGTTTGAAGATGGAAGAGGAAGATATAGCAAGTTATCTCTTACGAGTTGATCAGATAGTAAATTAGATTCAAGGTCTTAGAGAAACATTGGAAGAGTCAATGGTGGTGCAAAAGGTTTTGAGATCTCTACCAATGAGATATGATGCAAAGGTTTTGGCAATCAAGGAGATGAAGAATTTAGCCAAGCTAAAGATGGATGAGCTTCATGGTATTCTCACAGCATATGAGATGCGGACAAAACAAGATAAACCCTCAAAGAGAGAAGTGGATTTCAAGACATCAAAGAAGGAGAAAGCTAAGATTCAAGAATCAAGTGATAGTTCCAGTGATGATGAAGATGACAATGGAGCACTTTTCATTCATAAGATGAAAAGAGAATTAGGTAAATATCAAGGAAAATTACCTTTTAAATGTTTTAATTATGGAAAGATTGGACATTTTTTAGCTAGATGCCCAAATAAGGTTAATGATGATGAAAAAGAAAAGCCTACATACAAGAAGAATTTCAAAGGCAAATCTAAGAAGGGATTCGAGAAGAAGAATCTGTATTATAAGGATCCTAGCTCAGGCAAAGATAGTGGAGTTGGTGATTTAGAAGAAGAGATTCTTTTCATGGCCATACATGAAGATGATCAAGAAGAAGAAGAGGAGGAAGCTGAAGTGAATATAGAAGGAGAGTTTATTTTTGCCTTAGAAGAGTTAGAAGCTATTCAAAAGAAGAATCGAAGATTAAAGTGCCAGATCAAGAAAAATGAACAAGAGAAAAAGGAAATGATTGAAGATCTACAAGCACACTTTGAAGAAGTCAAGAAGAATGAAGAAGACCTCACAACACAGTTGGAAATAGAAAGAAAAGAATGTCAAAGGTATGTTATTGAGATTGCCTCTTTAAAAGAAGATATTAAGAAAGCAATCAGTGATAAAGTAGTCAATAATTCAAAATTTGAAGATAGCACTAACATACTGAATAAGATATATAAAAGTCAAAAAGTAAATTCAGATAAGACAAGGATCATTTTTGAAAAGAAAAAGAGCTATGCTGAAGCTCTTACACAAGAGGAAACATAAAGGGGAGAAGTGAAGAATATAGAGGACATTTCAAATAGAGAAGGCTAGAGAGAACAAAGCTACAAAAGGCAATCAGATCAGAGATATACATACAAGTCTTATTTTATGGCTATTGTTTTTATTGTAATGGAACAATTTCAAAAATAAGGAGAAGGAAAGTCAAGGAGAGTCAAACGAAAGCCACAACTCTTTTTCTCCTCTATCAATCTTTGATGAAGAGACCATACTATGCTACAAGTGCAACAACTTCAAACACATAGCTTGGTATTGTAGAAGCGTATTTGAGTCAGTCAAGAAGGATCAGAGTTTTAAAGCTCCATTCATCAAGAAGAAGGCTTAGACATGTTCATGGTAGAAGAAACAACCTAAATATTCTATGATGGTTCAGACAGCTCTGCATGTAAAAGGTAAAAATCAGCCATGGTTAATTGATAGCAGATGTTAAAGGCATATGATAGAAAATAAAAGTAAGTTCATATCTCTAAAGAAGATCAATGGTGGTATAGTGAGATTCAAAGATAAAACCACTACCAGGATAGTCGAAAAAGGTACTTTGAGTTTGGATTATGGTAGAACTAAGACTAAGAATGTTTTATATGTAAAAGGTCTTAAGCATAATCTATTGAGTGTTAGTCAAATATGTGATCAAGGATACACATTAAGTTTTCATGCTAAAGGTTTTGAGATTAGAAGAAAAGATTCAAATGAGTTGATTGCAAATGCTCAAAGGATAGGGAACAATGTATATGTTTTGTCAGATATCTTCTCAAAGGCACGATCAAAGGATACATTGAAAGATTGGTGAGAGGAGTTGGGAGTAATTTCTATTACTTCCAGCCATTGATGTTCAACATAAATTAAGGGGGAGCTAAGTGTTAGCTCTAGGTAGGCCCTTTTCCATTGATGTCAAAGGGGGAGAATAATAGGTATAGGTACAGGTGTAAAAATAGGTACAAGGAACAAGTACTAGTTGCTACAATAAAGGGGAGTTACTATATGTTTTTAGATGACAGTATGTGTAGGTGACAGGATGTGGTAGTTTCAGGATTAAGGTTGCCATCAATGACAAAGGGAGAGATTGTTGGAAATATTGTCATTGATGTCAAAAGTCTAGCATTATTAGTGATAAAGGCCCCATTACATTTAATGTTGTTTGTAATAAATATATCTTAGCTAATATGAGTTGATATTTATTTAATACTAACGAATGTATTTTTGGTTGCATATGAGACAAAATAAGGGCCCATGGAGCAGTCAAAGAGCCATGGGGTAAAGACAAAAGAAGGATGGGATGCATTTTCCCATGAAGAGTCATCTTGGGGAATACCAAGAGTCACCAAGTGAAGACAAAAGAGTAAGGGCATAATTTCTCATGAAGGGACACTTTGAGGAATATGAAAAGTCACCAAGATAAGGACAAAAGTGGGAAAGACATTTTTTGTCATGAAGTGTCAACACATGACTTTTCAAAGGAAAGAATATGAAGGGTCATACAAGTTTGGCACCATTTTCCATGAGGATTGAAGGGTCACAAAGGGGGAAGGCCAAAGGTCATTTAGAAAGCTATAAATAAAGGCTTGAGAAGCCATTTGTAAAGATGAGAGATAGAGGTTGATTTGATATTGTAATATCTAGCTTAGAAGAACAATTATGAGAGATGAATATAATTTGTTTTTGTTATATCTAGCTAAGAAGATAAAAGGTGAGAGAGAGGAAAGAGATGTTGTATTGATCTATCATTTGTTGAGATAACAACATTGAGAGATAGGTGTGTGGTATACACAAAGGGGTTGGTGCTCCTATGCATTGGTGCTCATGAATTGTTGCTAGGTTGGTGCTCAGCAAAGGGGTTGGTGCTCCTATGGGTTGGTGCTCATGAATAGTAGCTGGGTTGGTGCTCAGCAAAGGGTTGTGGTGCTCCTATGGGTTGATGCTCATGAATAGTTGTTGGGTTAGTGTCCCTGCATGTTTGGCTTGTGAATATTATTTGGGTTGGTGCTCATTCATATACTTGAGATTGTTCTCTGTGGTTTTTCCCACATTGGGTTTCCACTTTATATCTGGTGTCTCTCTCTATCTTGTGTGGTGTTTATTATTTGAGTTTTATTGCATATCTTGAATGTTCGATTAAGTGGAATTTGATTAAAGGAAAGTTTTATAAGATATATGATATATTGATTCACCCCCCTCTCAGTATATCTCATGCTTAACAATGGGTATCAGAGTAGGTTCCTTTTGAAAAGTTTTATAGCTTGAAAGTGGATCGAGAAAGCATGATGGCTGGGTCACAGGAAGGATTTTCTACAAATAAGGCACCTTTGTTTGATGGGATGAATTAAGATTTTTGGAGCATGAAAATGAAGGTTTATTTGATGGCCCTTGGATTTGACATATGGAAAGTAGTGGTGGAGAAATATGAAGAGCCATAGACATTTGTAATTACTCTAGCAGAAAAGAAGGCAAGTGAATGTAATGCTAAAGCTTTAAATGTTATTTTATGTAGTTTATGTGAATCTAAATTTGTTAAAGTTATGCAATGTAAATTTGCTCATGAAACTTCGGTAAGACTTGAAAATATTTACAAAGGTGATGGAAAGGTTCAACAAGCTAAGCTTTAGACTTTTAAAAGGCAGTTTAAAAGTTTGAAGATGGAAGAAGAAGAAGATATAGCAAGTTATCTCTTGCAAGATGATCAGATAGTAAATCAGATTTAAGGTCTTGGAGAAACATTGGAAGAGTCAACGGTGGTGCAAAAGGTTTTGAGATCTCTACCAATGAGATATGATGCAAAGGTTTTGGAAATCGAGGAGATGAAGAATTTAGCGAAGCTAAAGATGGATGAGCTTCATGGTATTCTCACAGCATATGAGATGTAGATAAAAAAAGATAAACCCTCAAAGAGAGATGCAATTTTCAAGACATCAAAGAAGGAGAAAGCTAAGATTCAAGAATCAAGTGATAGTTATAGTGATGATTAAGATGACAATGGAGCACTTTTCATTCAAAATCCGAAAAGAGGAACAAGTAAATATTAAGGAAAATTACCTTTTAAATGTTTTAATTCTGGAAAGATTGGAATTTTTTTAGCTATATGCCTAGATAAGGTTAATGATGATGAATAAAATCCTACATACAATAATAATTTCAAATGCAAATCTAAGAATGGATTTAAGAAGAAGAGCATGTATCCTAAGGATCCTAGCTCAGGCGAAGATAGTGGAGTCAATGATTTAGAAGAAGAAGAGATTATATTCATAGCCATACATGAAGATGATCAAGAAGAAGAAGAGGAGGAAGCTAAAGTGAATATGGAAGGAGAGCTCATTTGTGCCTTAGAAGAGTTAGAAGTTATTCATAAGAAGAATAAAAGATTAAAGCACCAGATCAAGAAAAATGAAAAAGAGTCAAAGGAAATGATTGAAGATCTACAAGCACACTTTGAAGAAGCCAAGAAGAATGAAGAAGACCTCACATCAAAATTGGAAATAGAAGGAAAATAATGTCAAAGGTATGTTATTGAAATTGCTTCTTTAAAAGAAGATATTAAGAAATCAGTCAGTGATAAAGTAGTCAGTGATTCAAAATTTAAAGATAACACTAACATGCTGAATAAGATATTAGAAAGTCAAAAACCAAATTCATATAAGACAAGGATTAGTTTTGAAAAGAAAAAGAGCTATGTTGAACCTCTTACACAAGAGGAAACAAAAAGGGGAGAAGTGAAGAATACAAAGGACATTTCAAATAGATAAGGCTAGAGAGAACAAAGCTACAAAAAGCAATCAGGTCAGAGATATATAGACATGTCTTATTTTTATGGCTATTGTTTTTATTATAATGGATATGGTCATAAGAAATTAGAATGTAGAAAAAGAGATAACAATTTCAGAAATAAGGAGAAGGAAAGTCAAGGAGAGTCAAGCAGAAGCCACAACTTGTTTTCTCCTCTATCAAGATTTGATGAATAGACCATAGTATGATACAAGTGCAACAACTTCAGATGAATAGCTTAGTATTGTAGAAGCGTGTTTGAGTCAGTCAAGAAGGATTAGATTTTTAAAGCTCCATTCATCAAGAAGAAGGCTCAGACATGTTCATGGTAGAAGAAACAACCTGAAGATTCTATGATGATTCAAACAGCTCTACATGTAAGAGGTAAAGATCAGCCATGGTTAATTGATAGCAAATGTTTGAGGCATATGATAGGAGATAAAAGTAAGTTCACATCTCTAAAGAAGATCAATGGTGGTATAGTGAGATTCAAAGATAAAACCACTACTAGGATAGCTAGAAAAGGTACTATGAGTTTGGATTATGGTAGAACTAAGACTAAAAATGTTTTATATGTAAAAGGTCTTAAGCATAATCTATTGAGTGTTAGTCAAATATGTTATTAAGGATACACATTAAGGTTTCATGCTAAAGGTTGTGAGATTAGAAGAAAAGATTAAAATGAGTTGATTTTAGATTCTCAAAGGATAGGGAACAATGTATATGTTTTGTCAGATATCTTCTCAAAGGCACGATCAAAGGATACATTCAAAGATCGGCAAGAGTTGGGAGTAATTTCTATTACTTCCTACCATTGATGTTCAACATCAATTGAGGGCGAGCTAAGTGGTAGCTCTAGGTAGGCCCTTTGCAATTGATGTCAAAGGGGGAGAATACTAGGTACAAGTATAGGTGAATACATAGGTACAAGTTGCTACAATAAGGGGGACTTGCTATATGTTTTTACATGATAGTATGTGTAGGTGACAAGATGTGGCAGTTTCAAGATTGAGGTTGCCATTAATGACAAAGGGGGAGATTGTTGGAAATATTGTCATTGATGTCAAAGGTCTAAAATTATTGGTGATAAGGGCCCCATTACATTTAATGTTGTTTGTAATAAATATATCTTGGATAATATGAGTTAATATTTATTTAATACTAACGAATATATTTTTGGTTGCATATGAGACAAAAGAAGGGCCCATGGAGAAGTCAAAGAGCCACGGGGCAAAGATAAAAGAAGGATGGGATGCATTTTCCCATGAAGAGTCATTTTGGGGAATACCAAGAGTCACCAAGTGAAGACAAAAATGTAAGGGCACAAAATCTCATGAAGGGACACTTTGTGGAATATGAAAAGTCACCAAAATAAGGACAAAAGTGGGAAGGACATTTTTGGTCATGAAGGGTCACCACATGACTTTTCAAAGGCAAGAATATGAAGGGTCATACAAGTTTGGCACCATTTTCCATGATGATTGAAGGGTCATAAAGGGGGAAGGCCAAAGGTCATTTGGAAAGCTATAAATAAAGGCTTGAGAAGCCATTTTTAAAGATGAGAGATAAAGGTTGATTTGATATTGTAATATCTAGCTTAGAAGAGAAATTGTGAGAGATGAATATGATTTGTATTTGTTATATCTAGCTGAGAAGAGAAAAGGTGAGAGAAAGGAAAGAGATGTTGTATTGATCTATCATTTGTTGAGATAGCAACATTGAGAGATAGGTGTGTGGTATACACAAAGGCATTGGTGCTCCTGTGAGTTGGTGATCACGAATTGTTTCTAGGTTGGTGCTCGACAAAGGGGTTGGTGCTCCTATGGGTCAGTGCTCATGAATTGTTTCTTGGTTGGTTCTCAACAGAGGGGTTGGTGTTCATGAATAGTAGCTAGGTTGGTGCTCGGCAAAGGGGTGTAGTGCTCCTATGGGTTGGTGCTCATGAATAGTTGTTGGGTTGGTGCTCAACAAAGGGGTTGGTACTCCTACAAGCTTGGCTTGCAAATATTATTTGGGTTGGTGCTCATTCATATGCTTGAGATTGTTATCCATGGTTTTTCCCACATTGGGTTTCCACATTACATCTGGTGTCTCTCTCTATCTTGTGTGGTGTTTATTGTTTGAGTTTTATTACATATCTTGAATGTTTGATTAAGTGTAATTTGGTTAAAGGAATTTTTTTAAAGATATATGATATATTGATTCACCCCCCACCCCCCCCCACTCTCAGTATATCCCATGATTTACAAGAAGTGTAAGTATGATCTATCTTCTTTGAGCTAGGATTTATTTTTAGATCTACTATATTTCCCAATGCATACACTTATTACTCTCACAAAATGTATACATCAATCATGGATATTGTTTAGAGTGTAAATTTTTATCTTGCTAACATTTACACAGTAGAAATCAAAATTTATGGGTTTTTATCATTTTTTATATTATTTTAATTCTTAATTTCCATGGTAAAACTCATCAGTATTAGAAATCATTGATTTTCTTACCTAGATTATCGACTAAAATAGATTGGGATATGTATTAAAAAACTAAAGGCCACAAAACCATGATAATAGTAAGCATAAGTTTTTTAAAATGATAAAATTCTTATATGGGTTGATGAAATACATGTTTTAAGACTATAAAACTACCTCTACTCCTACATATTCTCGATTAATGCTATAGAGTATGAGGGGTACTTAACATAAGGAACCAAGACAAGATTCACCTACTTTGAGATGGGTTCCAAAACTCCCCATAGTTCATCATGATCAAAGGTATAGACAATGTGATATAGATAATCAATATGGTGGTGATAGCTATATCACAATTGGTGTCCCATACTAAAACTCCGGATTGAGATCATGTCAGCCATGTACCATACCCCCTTCCTTTCATGAAAGTTTACCATTATTTTCCTTGACACAAGGCCTATTTATTTTGAGTCAAATACTAGACTCACATTTAAGTATAAATATTATATCATGTACATACACTTTAAATATATATGAAAAATCTAAAAATAATAAAATTTTACAAAAAATATCAAAACAATGACCTATGCATGCTTATATGTATTTTGTCATGTATCAGTTTAATTGTGCACACTATTATATAAATATTTTAACTAGTTTTATATCATACATGCTTCACCAAGGTATACGAGTGATTTAGTATTACACAACATATCAGCCCCAAACTTAGTTCTAATCACTTTCATTGTTGCATACTCATCATCTGTATTCAGACAAGAGCATTGTGGAGGACATGAGTGCTCTGCTATAGTGTCCCTCACATTGTTGTTGTCCCAATGAGCTCAATTTATCACCACTCAATTCTAGATTACACACAAGCTTTATAAATCATTTATATTAATTATCTTATTAAGGGAATATTACACATGTTTTATCCTTCTTTTCCCACATCATCTTACTCACAACTTAGCTCTTTACATAGTTATACAACTTTTGATATTTTTCACTCACTAACATTATGATATACTATTGTTTATCTTAGTTATTGAATATACTTAGGTTACAATTTAAATGTTTTTAATCAGAATTACATATATTCATGAATGATATATACATTTATTTTTCTAGCTTCACCTTTTGATTATATTTAAATATGTCATTTTCAAGTGGGTCTAATCCTCCATGTATTTGATTGTATAAATTTGAGGAAATTTGAATATTTTATTTCTGAGTGGTTATAAGTCTCCATGTCTTTGATTGTATACATGTGAGGAAATTTAAACATGTTTTTGTATGTGTCTCCTATTCATGTGAAAAAATTTGCATATATTTTTATGTGTCTTTAATCCTCTATTATTTGCTTTTATTAATTATCATGCATCCACCTAGCCTTTCCAATGCCATGATGGATATCATGTATCCCTCCCTGAGTAGTTATATTTAGTGTTATAAACTCATTTTATAAATTATTATTATAATCACAACCATTGAGATGAGGGGGGGGGGGGGGGTGAATCAATTGCAAACATTTCATTCAAATCCATACTTCATTCATTAACCTTTCAAACTAATCTAGTAAACAAGCAATGCATAGAGAAGTAATAACATAGACAAGAAGCAAGATATCAACACATGAACACCATATATATGTGGGAAACCCTCATGGGAAATAAAATTCATTATCACACCACTTGGACTATTTTCTTATAAGCAATAAAATAATATTTAGTGAGGCACCAAACCCACAAGGAGCTACAACCCCTACCTAATCAAGCACCCAATCAACTAGTCTTTAATAAGCACCAACTTGTAAGGAGGATACAACCCCCTAAGTGACTTGGTACCAAACCAACCACTTCAAGGACACATATTCAAGCTCCAACCTATAAGGCAGCTCCAACTCCCTTCTTGACTAAGCATCAACCCAACCAAGACAAGCTTGATCACCTCAAGACACCTTGTTGCTCTCTCAACTGATGGTGAAATCTTATTAAACACTCTCTATTATATATATGAATTACAATATCTATAATAAAACTATAAAAATTCTATGATTAATATATTAATGGTCTCTCACCTCATTCATCTCACTTCAACTTTCTATCCCTCTCAAATAACCTTGTATGCTCACTCACTCAATATGCCTCTTCTAGGCTCATTAGGTCAATTGAACTTTTAATAAACCTATAAAATATATGTTATATGTTCATAATTATTTATGTCCTATTTTTATTTTCCTCAATGATGTACTACTACTCCTTCAATTATCCCTTTTCTTTGCTTATGTCCACTCTTCTCTAAATAGCTAAAATAGGTCAACTAGGCCTTGCTTATATACCAAACTTTTCATTTCACCCATATTGGTTGTAAAATAGCCTAACCAAAATTTTATTAAAATTTTAAGAGGTCAAATTTTTTTTTACGCAATTGATACAACCATTACATATATTAGTCATACCCCTTAAGGGCCAAAACCTTCATTAGGCCTAAAGGAGACCTAATGCAATTCGGTATGTCTTAAGCACACATTACACTTATAAAATATTAGACCATATTAAGTCTATATAAATTCATGAAAAAAATCAAATAATAATTAAATATACCCTTTATAACATCATCATATCTCTATGTTACCTATTAGTCCAACTCATTACTTGAACCATGCCATTAGGCCTACTCGCCCTTAGCCCTTTATACACAGAAGTATACATTTAATTTTCTTATATAACCGCATGATAAAATAAAATATATATATCCTCCATGATATTATGGTCATCCTAATGTCCATTTTACATCACTAAACAATCTAAAAAGCCTCAAATCCATTCTTGCAACATGACCACTTAGAACGGTTAAACATTACCAAAGTACAATCAAGAATATTTGATCACCAACATATACATAAGGATTTATCATGAATTTAAAAAAATTAATATGGAACTTATATAATTATATAACATAAAAATAATAAGTATATCCTTCAACTCTTGGAAAAACACCACAAACTCACCTTTACAATATGACCACTTAGAACTGCTTGTAACTCTAAAAACATAGTCATGTTGAAGTTTGTCTTTATCACTTATAATGGAACTTTAAATACTTATAATTTAAATTAATATATAAAATATTACCTATATTTAAAGGTATAATGGATATATCATATGTTTTTGTGTCATCTATTGGTCTTACAGACCAATTTCTCAAGTCTCTCTTACATAGTGCATATTCAGCAAGATAGGCCATTTTGGATTTCACATCTCAACACCTTAAAGTTGTATGTATATATATATATATATATATATATATATATATATATATATGTATATATATATATATATATATATATATATATATATATATATATATAAATAATTAATATGTAATTTAGGTCTTAAAAAAAAATAATATATTCATTATATTCATCAACTCCTATCATAGGGATTCAAACACTTCACTTCATCTAGCACACTTGGAGCATTCATCCTAGTTTAAGAACCAGTCATGGTGTACATGAATTAAAATACATGTATAACCAGTAAAAATAACTTATAAATCATTTATTTTATCCTTAAAAATACTCAAATAATATTCAAACAAATATTTTTAGATGTCTAATGGTAAACATGAGATATATAGACCAATATCTAAAACATACACCTTCATTATTTAACGCACTCAAACAAGTCATCTTGAGAGAACCTTTTTGATTATGTATGATCATCATGAAAACTTATAAAAAAATGTCAATTTAGGTATAGTTATTTAAAAAATACCTAAAATAATTGTATCCATTCCTAATCATCTAAAACTCGTCCCTAAATTAATTCTCACTGTGACTGGTTTTTCTCAATGTTCTTACTAAGCCAATTTAGCAATGGGTCAACTTGATTGACCAAAATATTTGAAAAATAATATATATCATATCCAAAATTAAACATTTACATAAATAATAATTATAACCTCAATCCATTGTGAAATCTTGACTTGGTTAGTCCTACTTATAACATCAAATTCTTCAAAAACAAGGGGTTTTTTGTAGGTTTCATTTACTAATATAACAAACCACTACCCCTTAAATAATAATTATGGAGTATTATACCACCTCAAATCATAAAAATAAATTCATAAAACCATTATGGGACATTTCCAACAATATTTATCCAATCAGGTCACTGTGAGGGTTTTTGACTGGTTTCCATTCTTAACGATTGTTCATACAACTCTATCCTTGAAACCAATTCATAATGATTTTAAAACCTTATTATGACATTTATAAATATATAAAAAATATATAATATTCCAATGCAATGATCACATGTGTTAATGAGAATCTAAACTTCCTTCTCAGGCTCTCATCTCTTCATTTTACATGTACAAGAGACCTACAAACATGTTTTCTTGATTTTCCCTTAAAATCAGGAACTCCAGCTTGATAAACACCCTTGAAAAAACCTATTACACCTAAATAAATTCTAACATGTTCTATATCACCTTGAAAACTCATCTTGACCCTTCATTAGGCCACACTACATCTTTTATGCACACTAAGCCTAAAACTACCAATCATGCTTAGATCTTGAAAACACTTGAAAACCTCGTGTGCTACTCTCAATACATCATAAACATGTAATTAATCCTCATACCATTCTTACACAAGATCAAAATCCTCAAAAAATATCAAGACACCTCATATTTCCACCTAGGATCTGAGGACTAAGTCCATGAAAAGACCTCCAATGAAGGACTTACCTCTTTAGCTCACTATGAGTGTCATGTAACTAAATAAACACCTATTTATTATGATATGACACTTCAATACACATATTAAATATCTTACATGTATGTATCACCATCATCATGTCTTTATAATCCATGTCCATGATTAACTACTTCTTCACATCTTCTCTCAAGCTTGTCACACCACAACATAGAGCCAAGATCTTATGTAGAACTTAATAATATAATAGAATATGCTCAATTCATTATTTTCACTTGTATTTTCAAAATTTTAGGATATTTAAAATATCTCCTCATCCAAGTGGAACAATGGAAACACCTCTAGGCTTATGGGCAACCTAAGGATGAGGTGAATCTCTAGATAGGGCTAGCTCCCTTGATGTACCACTTTGGATCACAAATAAAACTAAAATTATGGAGTGAAAATGGATAAGGATAAATAAAATAAAACTAAACTAAGGGATTTTATACACTAAATGACATGATTACATCCAACCATATCCATGTTACACTTGAAATCAAAGGACAAATTGAACATACACTTCTCTAATCTTCATCTTCTCACATCAATGTTACATTGTGAGGTTATGGATGAATGCGCAAAGCTAAGAGGAATATACGAGAGTAATACAAGATAAATAATGAATATAATAACTCAATAAATTTTATACATTTCCTAAAACACTTCACATGCCTTGCAAGAAGAAACTTTTCAACTACAAATAGATGATAGAACAAAATAACATGTTAAGGAATACATAGTCTTCACTTATGCAAAATCAAACATTCCAAATTAAAAAACTAAGAATATTCATGGAGGAGGTAAAAATAATTATTATTATTGATCAAAAGGTATACATTTGAGTAGTGCTTCACCATACTTAGGTGGAGCATAGAATACAATGGCCAAGATGGCTAGTTCTTATAGAACTTGAGAGAAAGAGAAGAAGAGAGAAGTCCAAGGGTAAAAATGACACTTTTAAATATTATAAAATCAGTTATTTTTGTATGATAATATTATTTTTAATTAACCATGCAATTTTAGTAGTTACAAGTGTCAATATAAGTCATAAACTTCATGAAAAGTGGCAAGAAACTCCTCATTCTAGCTCAAAAACATTGTCTACATGATTAGCTATATTTAAACAAATTATAACTCATTATTAGAAAGTATTATGATTTTAATTAATTTTAAGCACATCATACATTCCTTTCCATGCATTGGTTTTATGCTTGGTCATTTAAAATCACCTAGAAAGGAGCAATCATCATCTACTATCAAGAAAACTGCTCTTCCATGAACCTTGCACACTTGACTTCAAATTGGCATCAGTTACTCATGAAAATCCATGGGATGGATTGGATGACAATTTTTAATACCACATATGGAATTATAGTAATCAAAAATTCTTTAAAATCAGCTCACATGAAGCTTTCTACCCTTCTCACTAGCTTGTTCATTAGGCTAGTTTTGACTAGATGAGTTGAAGCACCTAGTTTTGACAATTAAAAGTTTCTTAAAGGAATGAAATTAAAATATGGAGTTATAAAAAGTATAAATACTTCCTTCCAAACTTGGTTTAATTTTAAAACTCCTCCTATAGCCTACATAACATAAAAAATGGTCAAAATATCCTATTTCTCACCCCATCCATACAAGTCCATACAACTAATTGGCATGTGAGGTATATTGAGTGGGTCCCCTACAAGTTACAATAGTTTTCCTGATAAAAATGTGACATTATATCAGATTTATAGTTCCATTTCCATCATCAAGTCTCTATAAGGATTTAACAAGGGTTTTAGGCCTGTTTGCCATTTTAAGCTTCGTTCATAAAGATATAATGTCAAATCTACAAAAAAATTATGCAATTTATTTTAAGACCCCTATAAACTTTCCTAAAATACTCTTGACCCCATGTAAAGCATCATGAAATATACGAGCTCTTGAAATAACCCTATCGACCTTTGTTTCTCATTCTAATAGGCCTAACATTTCCCTCAAGCCAACATTGGCTTCTCAGGGTCTTTTTTTCATCTCAATGGTTTGTAAATATGTTTATTATCCCCAAAAACATGTCATGAAGATCATCTCATTATCTAAGTGTGAAAGACTCTCAATTTGGACATAGGCCTAATCCTTGCCTAGTAGGCATATTTCAAGCTTAAGCCTAAAATTACCCTTTTGGTTTATTACCTAGATTTAAATAGCTTTAACATCTATATTATGACCCTATAAACATGAATCAACTGATTAGAGGACTCACCTCATGATAAAATTGGTTTTGACCTCTCAATGAGTAGTAGGCCAAAACTTATCTAGCATGCTTGACTGCAAATATAAGAGTGTAGACCTCCAAGATGGGATTATTACTTCTATGGACTATTTATCATGCCTCCCTATATGTTTATAAACTCCATAAACCTATATTAAATATATAATCATATTATATCTCATCCTTTTATCCCCAATCTCCAAAACTGTAGGGTTTGCAACCTAGGAAAGTACCCTTTGTTTGAGACAAAAAAGAGGGTACTTACCCTATTCTCTCAAAAAAATGGATATTTTATATCCTTCATCAAGTTTTTATTACCTCCCACAAAAAAATTAAACCCTTTATGACCTAATTTGACCCTTCAATTCCCTAAAACCCCAAAATAACACCCTGTTGAGACAAATTATGTGAAGGGTTTCACATGTGGACTGAGTGTTGTGTGATTTAGGTTTCCTTCCCTACTTGGTTTCTCATTTTAAATAGTATATTTTTATTATATGATTATTATATATGTATCTATCATCCACTCATCACAATATACCCTCATCATCCTTCATACACCTTACATTCTGAAGACTGGTTCACCTTTACTGACTGTATCTATTTTTTCCAACAATGACCTGTAGGTCATCATACATTTTTGGGTTTGCAACATAGTTATAATTTAACCTCAATTAATCCTTTTAAATCAATTATATATTTTTTGACACATTTTCTTACCTAACTGACCTAAACTCTCACTTAGACACCTTGTCTAAACCAAACTAAGCATAATATAACCCTGACTGTGTTTCACATTTTGGAGTGATGCATGTAGGTTACTTCAGCTATTTATCTTGAGAAATATGTTTAAAATTACCCATATAGTCTCCTTTAATCATCTCACACATTTTTTATCTCATCCCTTTGACTCTTAATCAATACCAACACCTCAACATCTACAAACTGCCCACTATCTATCTGTTGACTGAGATACTCTACTTTTGACCCTACTATAGTTATACATGAGCTTCAAATGAGCTTGGTTATGATGTTTTAAAAGTTATCTTGGGATATTTGAGGTAAAAAATTATATATCATACATATTATCACCTTGTGTGGGATAAACACCATCAAAAACACCTATGCCTAGGTCACTGTCTGATAGTCTTATTGTAGGTCAACATTTTCACATTGTACAAACTAAAAGGTGACCATGGGTGGAAAAACACTAATCTATCCCTCTCATTTGATTATATTTGTGCCATTAATGTTAAATTTAATAATTTTAAACATATTCATGGTTTTAAGTTTTTAATTTTTTAACTCTTGGATGGATTAAGACCATTTAAGACTCAGTCCTGTAGATATCACTAAAGTAATTTAGTCATGAATTGGCAAGTTTGAGACTCCAAAAATCCATTCTCTTTATACCTTAAAACCATAATATTTTTCATGTTTATTATATATTATATGGATAACAAATTATTCTCATTATATGTATAAAAATTAAATGTCAACCTTATTATATGATTTCAATAAAACCTCCAAGATCTTTGTTTTGTCCATTTAGACACTTAAGGCCTGAACACAATCAATGTTACTTGGAAGGGATTATCAACTTGTCTATAGAATTATTAATTTAAAAAAATTATACCATGATGTTCTAACCATGTCATTACCTCAATGAATTTCAATAATTTAAAATAATCTCTGTTCTAAGATCCTCATCTCTGTTGATGGCACCTGTAGGTGTGTATTCTCAAACACAAGTAGTAAGCTTAGGAAATTATCATGCAATGAGTAGTTTGAATTATAATATAATTTAAAGGCTACAAGTCCTACATTAACACCTTAAAATTAAATTTTAATATTTCAAAAGTATTTAATCCAATACCAAGGTTTTGATGATGTCATCATGAAGGTTGTAGGTGTATGGTGACTATATGTGGGCAGTGAAGATGAATTTATCAATGTATTGAAAGAGTTTTCCTTCTCAATAAATTTATATCTCATTAATGTATGTTGAAGTGGATTATAAATATTTTTAAACTTAAAAATATCTATTATACTTCCCTTTAAACTTAAAACTTTCCATAAAAGTACCTAAAAGTGTACTTTTTTTATCACATGATTGTATGGCATTCAAAACTGCATTTTCATGGAGATTGATTTGGAGAGAGAAATTTATATGACATGAGATAAAAAATAAAATTTTAAAAATAATATTTGGATTATTAAAACACCATAAAGCCATTTTTAAATCATGAAAATATATGAAATTGTGGAAACCTATCTGTCATCCCATATGAGACCAATTTACAAACCTGAAGAGATTAGACTCTCAAATCAACTCCCAACTTGAAATAAATAATGGGTAACATTAGAGAATTAAGATAACATAGTTTTTAACAAACCTAATCAATTTTTTCATATAGAATTATCCAAAGCAAGGTGAAACCCATGGGGTTCATAAATTAGTAGGCAGATTTGGAAGGTCAACTTATTAAGGATGGTTAATAAAGGTCAAGCCACCATTATTCAAAAAAAAAACATAAAATTTAATATGAATAATTTTATAATATACCCATAAAATCATATTTCTTGAAACCCCTTGTGCTGATCGTACCAAGTGCAAATCTGCAAGTCACTTTTGCTTTCCAAGAAGGGCTAAAAAGGAGTAGAATGATTTTGAGAAATAAATGGCATTTAAAAATCAGGAAAAACATGGAACTAAGCTTGGGAAAGTTTAATAGGAACTAAATAACCATTTTCCACATGGAACACTTTCCAAAAAGGTCATATAAGTGCCAAACTCCTCTTTTTCTTTAAGAAAACTTCCCTTTCCTCTGCATAACCTACCATATTTCAGTTACGTAAATTTGTTAAGACTTAATTGGACACATGAGGCATGAAAAAATATTTTTTAACCTTCATATTTCCCAATAAACCCATACAAATTATTAAATGCACCTTTTTTACCACTAAAATAACTCAAAATGACTAAAGGGACTAAGAAAACTAATGACCAAGGCTACTATAACAATAATTGACTGTTGGGGGATCAAACCAACAATAGATTACAATTATGATAGCAATAAATGCGGAATTAAATCAGATTGACAAGTAATTAGAATGATAATAGCAAGAACAAGAGATACAAGAAAACACCCTGAAAACTTGTATTAACAAACTCTTTACAAAAGGAATACAATTGAAGAAAGCTTCTTTCTTCCACACCTCTCCTAGATGTATAGATCTCTCAATAGATCTCTATTCTTCAAGAGCTATCTCTCTCAAGAATAATCAACTCCAACAAGCCTGGATTGATTCAATTTTGTACTGTTCTTCACACACCAATTCTTCTACAATACATCTACTAAGCTAAGAAGATCTAATTCTACATATAGAATTAGGAGACTTGAGCATGTACTTCCAACAAACAGTTAAACCACTTAAACAAAGGCTCTAAAAATAGTAATGCTAATAATAGAGATGCGAGCTTGAGTCTACAACTCAAACTTATCATGCAAACACTCGCTTCTGTCCACGAAAATAGCTTTCTAGACACGCAGGTAATCGACGTCAATTCCTGCTGCTTGTCTGTGACCGCCGTCGGCCGATTCTCTACTGACGTCGACGTCTCTGAAACTGCCTGTGATCGACGTCGGTTGCTCCTGACCAATGCCGGTGTTTGTGTAGACCTGAACCTAATAATGAATGCTCCTTGGTGAAGTTTTTAGCTCCACACCCTAACAATCTCCCACTTGGAGATAAACAGCTGCACCAGTACCTGTATAGCAACATCTTCTTAGCTCCTCCATCTTCAACTCAATCATGAAGACCAACAGAAGTTGAATGAAGATTCAACTTCTCCTTTGTAACCGGCTTGGTTAACATATCAGCAGGATTCCTATCTGTATGGATCTTCTCCAGCTTCAACTCACCATCTTCCAATACCTATCGTATGAAGTGATACCTTAGCTGTATGTGCTTTGTTCTTGAATGAAAGGCTGAATTCTTAACCAAATGGATTGCACTCTGACTGTCACTATACAATCTACAACTCTCATGCTCGCTACCAAGCTCATCCATGAACCATGTCATCCATATCATCTCCTTGCTAGCTTCTGTGGCTGCAATATACTCTGCTTCTGTAGTTGACAAGGCAACAACCTTCTGCAACTTAGATATCCAGCTAACCGCCGTTCCACCTACAATAAAAACATAACCTGTAGTGCTCCTCCTGCCATCCAAATCACCTGCCATATCTGAATCTACATAGCCATGTAGAGAAGTATCTGAACCTCCATAGCACAAGTGCCTAATGTTGGTTCCTCTCAAATATCTAAGGATCCACTTAACTACTTTCCAATGTTCCTTACCTGGATTGGCCATATACTTACTTACAACTCCCACTGCTTGGGCAATATTCGGTCTAGTACACACCATTGCATACATCAAACTCTCTACTATGAAAGAATATGTAACCTTACTCATGTACTCTGCCTCATCATATGAATTAGGACATTGTTCTTTACTCAACTTAAAATGTCCAGCCAAAGGTGTGCTTACCGGTTTAGCATCCTGCATATTGAACCGTTTCAACACCTTGTCCACATAGTCTTCTTGAGACAATATCAACCTGTGATTTTTCCTGTCTCTCTTAATGCTCATACCAAGGATTTTCTTTGCTGCTCCCAAATCCTTCATAGCAAACGTTTGAGCTAATTTTACCTTAAGCTCTGAGATATCCTGCATGTGAGACCCTGCAACCAGCATGTCATCTACATACAACAATAGAATAATATATCTACCATTATCAAATCTCTTGAAATATACACAATGGTTTGATTGACACCTATTGTAGCCGTGCTCAGTCATAAACCTGTCAAATTTTAAGTACCATTGCCTAGGAGCTTGCTTGAGGCCATACAAGCTTTTCTTCAACCTGCACACAAACTTCTCCTTACCCTTGACCTCGAATCCTTCTGGCTGTTCCATATAAATTTCCTCATCCAAATCTCCATGAAGAAACATTGTCTTAACATCTAGCTGCTCAAGATGCAAATCCTCAAAAGCAACCAAAGACAAAACAACCCTTATTGAAGTCATTTTAACAATAAGAGAAAAAATCTCACCAAAGTCAATACTTGGCTTTTGTGCAAATCCTTTTACCACTAATCTGGCCTTGTATCTCATCTATCCATTCTCACCTTCCTTCAACCTGTAGGTCCATCTGTTCTTGAGTGTTCTCTTACCAGCTGGCAATTCAACCAAATCCCATGTTTGGTTTTATCTTAAGGACTCCAACTCCTCAACCATGCCACGCTCCCACTCACTCTTGGACTCCACCTGTATTACTTCTTCAAAACTTTCTGGTTCTCCACCATCAGTTAGCAATAAATAAAATAAAGAAGGAGAATATCTAATTGGAGGCTTACTCACCCTTTCTGACCTCCTGATGGGTGTCTGAGACTCATCCACAACACGCTGTCCACCCAAATTCTCTGATAGTGACCAACCTCGGTCACCTCCAGACCTGTTACTGGTAGACGTCAGTTCTTCCTGATCGACCTTGGTACCTGTACAAATGACGTCAGTCTCTGTATGGCCGACGCCGGTTTCTGTCCTGTCGACGTCGGTTCCTAACTTGCCGACGTCAGTCTCTGTGTTTTCCTGTAAGTGATTATTTCTTTTTTCCGTGAGCTCATCTTGGACTTTCACCTCATCCAATTCACCATTGCTCTGCTCAGATTGATTCAACTTCCTTAGCTGATCACAATACATCACTCTTTCATTGAAAACAACATCACGGCTCCTAATTACCTTGTTAGTTTCTAGATTCCACAATCTGTAACCAAAATTATCTGAGCCATAGCCAATAAACGTGCATCTCATAGACT
The DNA here is from genome assembly GCA_037957365.1 of Torreya grandis. Classification (NCBI taxonomy): domain Eukaryota; kingdom Viridiplantae; phylum Streptophyta; class Pinopsida; order Cupressales; family Taxaceae; genus Torreya; species Torreya grandis. Next base: position 461,711 of record JARHVA010004157.1, read on the forward strand.
TAGCATCAAGCTTCTTTCTATTTTCCTTATCTATATGCACAAAGGCTTCACAACCAAAAACTTTGAGATATGAGAGATCAACCTTTTTTACCTGTCCATGCCTCTTCTGGAATACCACCATCCAGCGCTGTAGAGGGTTCTCTGTTAATCAGGTACAATGCAGTGTCAACAGCTTGTGCCCAAAACTGTAAGGGCAAACTGGCATGCAATCTCATGCATCTTGCACGCTCCATTATTGTCCTGTTCATTCTTTCAGCAATTCCATTCTGCTGAGGTGTCCTTGGAACCATCCTTTGCCTATGGATTCCATGCATGTAACAATAATCTCTGAACTTATGACTGCAGAACTCACCACCATTGTCTGATCTCAGGCACTTTAATCTTTTACCTGTTTCATTCTCAACCATAGCTTTCCAAACTTTAAAAGTCTCAAATACATCAGATTTCTTTCTAATACAATAGATCCATACCTTCCTTGTGGCATCATCTATGAAAGATACATAGTACTGTGATCCTCTAATGGAAGCAACCTAAGCCGGTCCCCACACATCTGTGTGAACAAGCTCCAACTTGTGCCTCTTCTTAGTAGACCCAGTTTTGAGAAAACTAACCCTTTTCTATTTTCCAAATACACAGTGCTCACAAAACTCTAGATCTATGCCTTTTAAATCTGAAAGCATACCTTTAGACTTAAGAATTGACATCCCCTTCTCACTCATGTGGCCATGCCTTGAGTGCCACAATTTAGCATCCACATCTGAACTAGATAATACAGAAGGAGATTTGTTAGTAACACAATTACACAAATAGAGAGTACCTTCTCTCTTACCTCTGGCCATAACAAGTGCACCCTTGGTCACCTTCCAAGATTCTGCTGTGAGAGTTACTATACAACCCTCATCCCCTAACTTTCCTGCAGAGATCAAATTTCTCTTCAAGCTAGGAACATGCATTACATCTCTCAACACCCATGTGTTGCTATTCTGCATCTTCAGCTACACTTTACCTTTGCTAATTATTTTACAGGGCTCATCATCCCCTAGATACACTATTCTAAAATCTCCATGGATATAATCACTGAAATATTCCCTGTTAGGAGTAGCATGAAAAGATGCACCAGAATCTAATACCCAAGATTCTATATTATTATGCAGAGAGAAAATTAAAGCATCCTATGCAATACCTGCAATCTTGGCTTCTTCCTTTCCTTTGTGCTGGTTGTCCTCCTTAGGCTTTGACCAACAATCTCTACTTATGTGCCCCATCTTTCCACAATTCCAGCATTGTGGCCTTCTGCCATTTCTGGATTTAGATCTACCTTTCCCCTTTGACTTGGATCTTGATCTGCCTTTCTTGCTCTTCTCTTTCTGCCTTCCCCTGCTCTCAAAACTTAAAGCATTCCCGGATGCCTCTTCTGTGCTTTTCCTGCATATTTTCTCATTCAAGATAACACTAACAACATCCTCTACTTTCAAAATATTTGATGCAGATGCAGTATTACTTACTGCCATTACTAAGCCATGCCAGCTTTCAGGCAAAGAACATAATATCAAAAGAGCTTTTATCTCATCATCAAATACTATATTCACTGAACTTAATTGATTCACAATACCATTAAAATCATTCAGATGAGTAGAAACAGATCCACCTTCATTCATATGCAAATTAAATAACTGCTTCATAAGATATACCTTATTGGAAGCTGAGGGTTTTTCATACAAATTTGCTAATGTAGTCATCAACTCTACCGTAGACTTTCCCTGTGATAAATTGGATATCACAGTGGATGCTAGACTCAGTCTTATAGAACCCAGAGCCTTTCTGTCAAGAACTTCCCATTCTTCATCCTCCATGTCTTTGGGCTTCTTTGCAATACCTCCTAACGGTAAGTAGAGATCTTTCTGATATAGATAGTCCTCTATCTGCATTCTCCAGTGTTGGTAATTTTTGCCATTGAACTTTTCCATTCTCAATTTACTTTCATCTACCATTGCTTCTCCCACTCAAACAGAAATCCCTGTAGAAACTCCTGTGAGAATCTGTAATCAATACACACTACACAGATCTGAACTACCTGTTAGTGAACCTGAACTTTGATACCAATTATCAAGCTCTAAACCTGTAACCAAGGCTCTGATACCACTTGTTGGGGGATCAAACCAACAATAGATTACAATTGTGACAGCAATAAATGAGGAATTAAATCAGATTGACAAGTAATTAGAATGATAATAACAAGAACAAGAGATACAAGAAAACACCCTAAAAACATGTATTAACAAACTCTTTACAAAAGGAATACAATTGAAGAAAGCTTCTTTCTTCCACACCTCTCCTAGATGTATAGATCTCTCAATAGATCTCTATTCTTCAAGAGCTATCTCTCTCAAGAACAATCAACTCCAACAAGCCTGGATTGATTCAATTTTGTACTGTTCTTCACACACCAATTCTTCTACAATACATCTACTAAGCTAAGAAGATCTAATTCTGCATATAGAATTAGGAGACTTGAGCATGTACTTCCAACAAACAGTTAAACCACTTAAACAAGGGCTCTAAAAATAGTAATACTAATAATAGAGACACGAGCTTGAGTCTACAACTCAAACTTATCATGCAAACACTCACTTCTGTCCACAAAATAGCTTTTTAGACACGCAGGTAACCGACGTCGGTTCCTGCTACTTGTCTGTGACCGCCGTCGGCCGATTCTCTGCTGACATTGGCGTCTCTGCAACTGCCTGTGACTGACGTCGGTCGCTCCTGACCGACGCCGGTGTCTGTGTAGACCCGAACCTAATAATGAATGCTCCTTGGTGAAGTTTTTAGCTCCACACCCTAACATTGACATTAATTAACATATAATATACCCCATCTTACTCATATTACATCCCATATATACCTATAAAGTTAATTTTTTACCTATATGTGCCCCAATTTGACTTAAAAGTCAAATTTGGTTAACAGTCATAATGAATACTTGCCATGTCTCTTCTCAAGAGCACTTTTAGGACTTAAATGAACTTTGACAACCTTTGACATCAATGATAAACTTAATGCTATAAACACACCAATATAAACATACCTCAATAATCTCCCTCTTTGCCATTGATGGAAAACACCCTAACATAGTAGATTAATTTCATCTCTTCAAGCTAGTCTCCCCACTAATTTTTTCTCCCCCTTTGACATTAATGATAAAGGTCATATCTAATAGTATTATTGATCCTTGGGCCTGACCACTCATAAAGCTAGAATTATCCCCCTATATCCATTCATATTTCTCTTTAATCTTCTCAAGAGACTTGAGTTATCTCCCCTTAGCTCCAAGTTCCACCTTAAGAAATCTCTAAATATCTTCAAATATACTCCTCAAGTCATTAGGGCTTAACTCAGCTCATGGTACCTTCAACAGATCATTTCAACCAAATAGGTCTACATACAAATTTTACTATCATTATTCCTATAGGAACAATATGATTTATCCATCTAAGCATAATCTTTAATAGGTATATTGCATCAATATATCTTCTTTATAGTTAAAATACCATCATATCTTGGACAAGATCATAACACCCTTCTTGGTACACTACCTACTAGTTCAACCACTTACTATGAAGTACTATTGTGATCTTCTTCCTGACATAAACAACTTGTCATATCATTCTTAAAACACCACAAAGATCTTGGAATATCTGATAAAATAGTCACAACCTTTAATAGCATTAGTATTACATACCATTATTTAACTCTCATACCACTTGGTCTATATTTTATTCCTATGCATCATTTTTCACTCAAACAAGTATTACAACAAAGATAACTACAGTAGGTAACATTACAACAAGTCCATCTACCACTCCACTTATATCTTTGTTTAACATATCCTTCATATAGTCTTCTTTGAACATATTTATATCTCTATTGTCTTCACTCATGAAGAACACTCCATCTTCATGACATTCATGTCAACTATTTCAAGCATCTGCATCATCATCTAGACTGACTTTATTCATTATTGACTATTCCCATAAGGTATAGTCATTTTTTTTAATCTTCATATCCTTATTGGTCTTACAGACCAATCTAAAACTCATATGCCTTCTTAGAACTCTTTTTTTGGATATTGTTACCTTAAAGTATATATGCTAAAAAATACAAATAAGAATACATGCTCATACCTTTATAATTATTGAAGGCTCAAATAGATCTCATATAACCAATAGGTCTCATCATCATACTTATACTTCTAACAAAACTTTGCTAATCTATGACAATTTCATATATTCAACTCAGTTCCTCTAACTTGATGATTAACCCATCCTTTGCATGTAAACTTCTTTGTGATGATATAGATAACTTCATAGCATCTTATTTCAAGTAAAAAATAAGATTCTTTCAACCTCAATCTTGATGAACACCTATAAGATAGCTGGTCAAAGCTTACTAGAATATTAAACTAGTCTACATGCTTTTATATTGATTGAAAAGTGTCTATAAGAAGCCTAGAAGAGACACCTCACCATTTATAAGCTTATAATAATGGAGCGCCTAATTCCTTGTCATAGGACTAAATGTTTTTCTCAAGAACCTTATTTGACTTACCATTCTTTTTTGACTCAATGTTTTCAACATCTTCCTTATTCTTCTCCTTTGTCTAATCTAAAACACAACCCTCTTGAGCAACTTTCTAATTATGCCTTTTTTTTTCCACATCTTATTTACTAGTCTGATTAACATTGATTACCTTTGGCCTCCATATCCTAGTTGGGCCTTTCTCATGCATTCTAGGACAAAATATAGCTATGTGACCATTTTTATGACAATTGTAGCAAATAGTACTATTGAACTTACCTTTGATCTTATTGTTACTTCTTTTATGTTCCCATGATAAATTATTCCTTGAGGCCATTCTACAATCCTTTACTTTATGACCAAACCTATGGCACATAAAGCATTTATCATGAAGTTAACTTGAATGTTTAAATGCATTGGATTGCTTGAATTATTCTACCTTCTTATTTCCTTTCATGTTTACAGCCTTCTTGAATTGATCTTGCTTTTTCTCAAACTTTCTCATCTTGTCTATGAGCTACTCATGCACAAACTTCAAGGAACTTAGATCAATTTTCAACTTATTACATTGTTCCTCTTTTGAACTCAAACATTCCTATACATTCTTTAGCTAACTCTTGATATCCTTGATGACCTTCTTATCTTCTTTGACCACTTTAATTATTTCCTCAAACTTAGTTTAAATATGAATCATCTCTCCTTCATGCTCCATAAGAGACTTGGCCTATTCTATATAATTCTTAAGGCTAATCTCATGTTCATCATCCTTGGAGTTAGTTTTCCTCTTCCTTGTCTCAATAAGACTAATATAATATTTAAGACCTTTCACCATATATCTCAACTCTAGATTCTCTTTCTTTAGTTGCTTAGCCATCTTGTGATTCTAGGATCACCTACAAGTTATCAAGCCTCCTCCAAAGGACCTTCTTTGATACTAATTATTTTAATCATAACCACTCAGAGGGGGGATCATTTAATGTGAAAAAAAATCAATACTTCATTCATTAACCTTTCAAACCAATCTGGTAAACAAGCAATGCATAGAGAAGCAATCACATAGACAAGAATCAAGATATCAACACATGAACACCATATCTATGTGGGAAACCCTCATGGTGGATAAAACCCACTACAAAACCACTTTTAATAGTATCCTATAAGTAATTAAACAACATTTAGTGAGGTACCAACCCCACAAGGAGCTCCAAACCCTACCTAGTTAAGCACACACTCAAATAGTCTCTAGTAAGCACCAACTTGTAATGAGGGTACAACACCTTAAGTGACTTGGAACCAACAAATACAATTCAAGGACACTTTTTCAAGATAAAACCTATAAGGTAGATCCAAATCCATTCTTGACTAAGCACCAATCCAGCCAAGACAAGCTTAATCACCTCAAGATACCCTATTTCTCTCTGAATTGATGGTGAATTATTATTCAGATCACTCTCTTCTATATATGCATTACACTCTCTATCATAACAATATATCACTCCTCTAATTAATCTACTGATAATCTCTTACCTCATTCATCTCACTTCAACCTTATATCCCTCTTAAACAACCTTATAGGCTCACTCACTCAATATGCCTTTGCTAGGTTCATTAGATTAATCAACCTTTTCATCCACCTAAAAAATATATGTTATATGTTCATAATTATTTATTTATTATTATTATTTTCCTCAATTACCTATTACTACTCCTTAAATGATCCTTTTTCTTCACTTATGTCCACTCTTCTCTAACTAGCTTAAATAGTCCAATCAGGGCTTACTTATATACTAAACTATTTCTTTCACACATTTTGGTTGGAAAATAACCTAAAAAAACTTATATAACACTTTTAATAGGTCCAAAAACATGTTACACAAGTGATAAAAGCATTCCATAGGTCTTTCATACCTCTTAAGGGCCAAAACCTTCATTAGGCCTAAAGGAGACCTAATGAATTAAACACATCACATATGAATTAAATGTACCCTTTATAAAATCCTCATGTCTCCATGCCACCTATTATTCTAACTCATTACTTGAACCATGTCATTAGGCCTACTCATCATTAGCCTTTTATACACAAAAATAGTCTGCCTTGCACACTTGAGTTATACGTTTAATTTTATCATAAAACACATGATAAAATCACATAAAAATATCCTTAATTACCTAAATGTCATCATAATATCCATTTTACATCACCAAATAGGCCAAAAATCCTCAAACCCATTCTTCCAACATGACCACTCAGAACAATCAAACACTACCAAAGTATAGTCAAGAATATTTGATCACCAAAATCTAAATAAGCAATTATAATGAATAAAAACACATTAATATGTACCTTAGAGACTTATATAAAATCCTCATAATAAATATATCCTTAAAATCCTATAAAAACACCCTAAACTCACCTTTGTAATATGACCACTCAGAATTGCTTATAGCTCCAAAAACATAGTCATCTAGAAGTTTTTATTTATCACTTGTAATGGCACTTTAAATAATTATAATTAACATTAATATCTATTATATGATATATATATTTCAACCTCTAATGGCTATGTCATATGTTCTGGTGTCATCTATTGGTCTTACAGACTAATTTCTCAAGTCTCTAACATAGTGCATAGTTATCCAGATAGGCCATTTTGGATTTCACATATCAACACCTTAAATATATATATATATATATATATATATATATTATATCAAGAATTAATAGGTCATTTAAGTCTTAAAAATAAAAAATATATTCATTATATGTATCAATTCCTATCATATGGATTCAAAAACTTTACTTCATCTATCACACCTAGAATAATCATTCTAGCTTAAGAACCAGTCCTGGTGAACATGACTTCCAACACATGTATAAAAAATTAAAATAAATAATAAATAATTTAGGTTATCCTTCAACATATTCAACCACACAGGTATACATTTATAATGGTAATCATGAGATATATAGACCAATATTTGAAACATACACATTCACTATTTAACTCACTTAGATAGATCATCTTGAGATCACCTTTTTTCTTATGTATGAGCATCATAAAAAATTATAAACCAAGGTAAAATTAGGTATAGTTATTGAAAAAATATCCCAAATAATTTTATCCATTCCTAATCATCTAAAACTCATCCCTGAACTAATTCTCACTCTGATTGGTTTTTCTCACAATTCTCACTCTGAGCCAGTTTAGTGATAGGTCAACTTGATTGACCAAACTATTTGTCACAAAGGTTATATATTGTCCCAAAAAAACCATGGACATCAATAAAAAAATCTTGACCTTCAACTTCCATCCATTTTGTAATATTGACCTCATTAATCATGCATATAACATCAAATTCTTCATAAACAAGAGTTTTTCTATAAGTTTCATTCACTGATATAACAAAAAACTAATGCATAGAAAATATTGATGGAGTCCTTTTCCACCTCAAATAATCAAAATATCTTAAATAAACCATTCTATGCCATTCTTAACAAGATTTATACAATCGAGTCACTATGAGGGTTTCAAGAGGGGTTTTTACCAGTTTCCATTCTTAACGATTGTTTATATAGCTCTATCCTTGAAACTACTTAATAATGCTTATAAAAACATATTAGGAACTTTTTACATCTCTCCCAAAGAGATTATATTCTCATGAAATGATCACACGTGCCCATAAGCATCTAAAATTCCTTCTTAGGCTCTCATCTCTTCATTCTACATGCACAAGAGACCTACAAACATGTTTTCTTGATTTCCACTTCAAATTAGGAGATCAATATTGGAAAACACCCTTGACACAACCTATTACACCTCAATACATGACCACCTATTTTATATCACCTTGAAAATTCATCTTTGTAGACATCCAATTCCTAACACCATTTGTGTTGAAATTATCAATCTTACTTGAATTACAATCAAATACACATTTTAGGTCAAAATCCATAAAACATGATAAATGGTTCAAAATTATCATTTAAAAGTGCCAATTTAGGTCAAAGTATCCCTAAATGGGGAAACTTAATTTATGGGCCAGCTAACTTTGATCAATTATTTTGAGTCAAAATGATGATTTTTCCTTTTGTGCTATGGATCACTCTTTTCTTCTAATTTGGTGGTATACACCACGTACCTTTGTTATTTTGTGTTGGAAACATCCTAAATGGAAACATTGTCCTAAAACATCTAATGTAACCTTCTAATTATTCTCGAGTCAAATTACAATTCAGTCATATGACTTTCTAACCATTTTGATTAATTGAGGGCCAATTTTCAAATAATTACACAAATGTTGATTAACCTTGTTTAAGGCTAATTAATCCAAATCAAGAGATTAAGTGAATTTTCCATGAGAGTTGTTGAATATAATTTTTTAAATGATTCTTATTATCTACATCATCAAGTAACATCATTTCTTGGGAAGACATCCCTAGGCCATAAATGCCATAAATATTAGGATTATGGGTCACCCATGCCTCTTCAATGCCCCTTCTTCCAAGGTCATGATGAATATAATTATGGGTTTAATTCCAAATATTAGGATTATCCATATCCACACATCTCAATCTTGAGATGGATGGTCATGGTTGATCCTGACCAATCTCAAAAATCTATAAATAAAGAGGCCATAGACATGAATTTTAAGCTTAAATATTGCAAAGTTATAATGCTAAATTATTTCCACAAGGCTTTGAATTTGGTCATAGATTTTGTTTTCAAGCTTCATTGGTAGGCTAGTTTAGTGATTTGGAATCAATATCCTAGGATTCACCATACCCATACCCATGGATTCACCATACCCATGTAGCTCAAAAACATGACAAAGACAAGAATGCTTGATCAAGGGAGAACATGTTTTTGAGCCACATGGGTATGGTGAATCCATTTGGAAAGGTAATATGGTGTTACTTTCTTTCATTTGTTTCTTGATATCCTTTTTAACTCTCATAAGAATATATAGGCTTGGTTAGTTAGTTCTTTATGCATGCTTCATTTTTTTATGGACTAATGCTTGACTAATTTGCTTTGAAATCCTCTCTACATCTTGGCATACTCGATGGGACTTAATGCATCTCACACTTGAAGGATATCCTTTCTCAACTATAAAATATTTATGTGGGCTCTTAAAATTCTCAAAAATTTATTTTCTAACTTTATTTTGCCATTTTTGCTTGCCATAATTTTACACAATAACCAACATCGACAAGAAATACTGACATCGATTACTTGGCTTAACCGATGTCGATTATCAAAACTAACATCAGTTAGATCTCGGTTAGCTAGAGTAACTAACGTTGGTCACTATGTTTTTCTAAAAACATAGACTTGAGAGCTACTTTTCCAAATTTTATTATTTCAAGCTAAAAGGGGCTTCAAAGCTAAAGAACATGCTGACATTTTTACTACAGGACCAAACTTTTTCCTTGATAAAAACATGTTTAAATCACCTCTTTCATGCTTAAGAAATGAATTAGGAACATTATTTTGGTGTTTAACAAATAATTTATATCTTTTGGTGAATATTTTTCAAAGTTTTCAACTAATACCAAGGGGTCAAATGAAAACCACCAAACATTTCATTTGGGTTTTAAAATTGAACACACTTGTCAATTTTTGTTTGCAATAGTTGTTTAATTAGATTTTGTTTGGTAAAAAGAGGAATGTTTCATGTATGCTCTTCCATTTGTCCCCTGTAGGGAACCCTTGGAATCAAAAGTTCCTTTTCTATTGAAAATAGCCTAGTCCAAGGCTTAGAAAGGATGTCTCCTAAAGCACTCTCCAAAAACTCACCAAAGTTTGGGTCATCTTGAAAATAACCCTAAAGTCTTTCTATTTTATGATTTATTAATTTTCATGAAAACTTGGATTGCGAGGGGGACTTCATTACCTCCCATGAGTTATTTAGGGAAGCTTTTACATGGGGTTTCACCTCCCAATATTGACTTCATTTGACTCCTTTGGATTTGTACATGGGACATATCTGTATTTGGACATCACACTACACTGAGTGAACAACAAGATGCAGTGGTTGTAAAAAAGACTAGACCTTTTTACAACTAGCCAATGCCACATTCACCCAATTTATGTGCTTATAATTTTCATCATTTGAGATGAAAGTCATTGTGCAATTGATTTCCCTAGAATGATTGAAACCTTGCTAGTTTAGTAGACCCCACTTTGTCATACCTTATCAGTTTAGACTTAAGACATTTGTTTTTTGCCATTAGCTTATTTGGTCTTAATTTGTGTCTAAAACTATTTGTTAACTCAATGATATTAATCAAAACACATTGTCCTCAATTTTCTTGAGTAAGGGAGGCATTATGTTGTCCAAATGGGAAATTCATCTTTTCCTTATTCAAATTGTTATCACAAGATTTGTGTCATGTCATCCACTTTGGCACAATCACGCTGCCCAATTAAGTCTATATATTTTACCCAATGTGTTTAAATCCTTCATTTATAATCCACATTTGAAATTGAACCTTTCTAAGTTCTAAAGGTTGGTGTGTCAAAGTGGGTTCACCATTTATGCACTAAGCTTGTTTTAACTTGGGTTCAATTTTCCATTTGGATTAAAGGTCATTTATTAAGACTCAAAATCACATTATCATCTTGGTGGACTCAAGTCATCTTGAGTATCACTCATGCTTTGAGTCCTAGAACATATTTTTTCCTGCTAGAATCATGTGGCAACATTGTGCTACCCATTTGGTCCTTGATTTATACTTAGTGATTTGTATATGTTTTTACATCTTGAGTTGCTTACTTCATTTTGTCTTCTTTGTAATCCATAGAGATTTCCTCTAAAATTCTAGGGTCAACTTGTCAAAGTTGAAACTAGCTTTTATAGTGTGGGTGTATCACAAAGATCTAGGCTTTGGTGTACTAGTTTTCACCTTGGGTCTTTGAGTTACCTTACTCTCTTACAATATATATAATTTCAACTTTACCAAAGGTTGAGTAAACTCATGAACCAAATCTTATAAATTTTGTGTGGTCTCAAACCACCCTCCCTTATAGTCTCACTGGTACCTTGGTTATTTGTTTAAAAGAGAGCCAAAGCATACTTTGATTAGTTTTTAAACATTCATCCAAATTTAGTCAATACAAAAAATAGATATTTTGAAACATGACTCAAAGGTTCACTTGTAGTGGGGCCTCTTATGGCCTTAGTTATGAGGATGAGAAATTTTATAATGGTCAAGATAACCCCATTGTTTTTTATGACATCCCCATAGAAGTAAGATTCAAGGATGATTATAAAGGATATCAACCCCAAGAAGATCAAGATGAAGACCTTCTTATATTGATAGAATCAGGTGCTAGACTACCTTGTGACTTTTCTATAGAACAATTACATACCTTAGTTAAATAAGGTGAATAATGATGGCAAGAGCAAGATTTTTCACAAATAAACATACCTTCTTCCTCTAACAAAGGAAAGGAAATACAAATAGATTCAAAACCCACAAATCTAGATCTTTTAGCTAAGATCAAGATACTAAGTCAATGATATGCAGATCAACTTGTCAACGACTTAATTGACTCCCTAGTTGCCACTTCAATTCACAATAATGCTTCAAAATAACATAGAGATATGGTTGAAAGTACAAAATAAGTGTTGGATGAGAAAATTACCATAGTGGATCAAGGTAATCTAAATAAATAGTTAAAATCACAAGAGACCTTACAAGATGTTCCATTTGACATGAAACATACATTATTCAATCATCAAGAACCTCTTGTTACTTTAGAAACTCAGAAACCCAAACATTCAGTTCAAATTGAGGAAATCCTTCAAGATAATTTGGCTAGTTCTTTTCAACCAACCCAAAGATTGGTAAATAAACATAGAAATTTTCAAAATCAGCAAAGTGTGAAACGGTCAAATTCAAGGAACGTTTTACAATCTAAGAATAAATGGCGTATGTTCTCAACTCAAGGGGTAAAATAGAACAAAGTCATGGATCAAAAAGTATACGCTCCTTATAGATTCACAAAGAACCAAGGGCACATTCCACCCCAACAACAACAAAACTAGGGGCACATTCCACCCCAACAACATCTTATCTAATCCAAAAATACACCAAACATCAAAGAATGGAATTCTATGAAGGAAATTGTCCAAAGATTGGAGACAAATAATAGAGTCAAAAAGTACAAATTCAATGAGATATGACCATATCCATTTGATTTATCTATTATCCAAAACCCCTTTCCACCTCAATTTGAGGCACTCAAGTTTGACTAGTACAAAGGGAAAAGAGATCCACCTAAACACATACAAGCATTCTTCATCTTATGTCAAGAGGTTATTTATAGTAGTGAGTACTTACTACGACTATTTCCATGAAGTTTAGCGGGACAAGCTCTTGATTGGATACTTAAACTACCCAAGGGATAAATTGTAGATTAGAATGACTTATCATAAAAATTTCTTACCATTTCTCATACAACATAGAATATGAATTGACCATTGTATACTTATACAAATCCAAGCAACATGATGAGGAAATTTTCACTTCATATATTCAAAGGTGGAGAGCATTGGCAGGGTGATTTCAACATAATTTACCAGACAAATAGTTGGCTGATATCTTTACACAAAATTTACATCCTAAAGTTATTCATAATATATGATTAGCTTGTGTTAACTCATTTGAAAAAATTATTGATAAAGGAGTGTATATTTAGAAGGCTCTTATTGCTAGAGGCCTTTTTAAGATTTTTGCACAAGGTCAAGTGTCTATTTAGAATAAATCAATATCTCAAGTAGTTATGTAGGATAAGCCTAAGGGCTTTAGTAAAAATAAGAACATGGTTCGAAATGGGGAGAAAAAAATAAGACATGTACAAATGATACATGTTATGCCTCCTTCAAATGCACAATTAACTCCCCCAAATTCACTACCTAATTTGTAGAGAAAACCTCCACGAAGGACATTTCATAATAATTTTAAAGTCTTTAGCAAGTTAGGAGAATCAATTGAAATAGTGTTACAAAAGATCATTGTAGATAATTTAATTATATGACTAGTATCAAGGCCATTTCCTCAAGATCAACCAAAACTAGACTAGTACAAAGAGAATGAGTGGTGTAACTTTCATCATGTTGCTAGTCACGGTGCATATCATTGTGTTCAATTGTGACATATTACTGAAAAATTTATTGAAAATGGTGAGATGGAAATTAAGTTAGCCCCTAATTAGGACAAAAATTAGGATATTGGAATCTACAAAGACCCTTTTCCTTGACATGATACACCACCACCAAAAAATAATCAAAATGGTCACAATCAAGGACAGAGGCAAAATCAAAACCAACAACAAGGTCATAATTATAATGACCATAATCAACATCATAATGCACATACTAATAATGTGGCTTATAATGATGTACCTTATGACTATAATAACATTGTGGGATGTATTTATATAAACCACAATTTCCACTATTACTATGAAGCCACACAACCAATCTCATGTTCCTCACAACATAGGACCCATCATTATAGGGTCAACACCCTCTCCCCCTAGTAATACCTGTCAAGTTCGTATCATGATGTTACTACTCTTTTTTCATGAGTTATTGATCTTGAATAATAGTAAAAATTTTATAATTATAAAGGATCCTTATAGACCCAAAATTATAACAATACAATTAGTCACCCATGAGTCACCATCCAAGGCCCTTTTCCTCACTCTTCTAATTATAATGACTCCATGCCACCTCAAGGTTGTGTTGTTATAACTAGATGCTCATGAGTTACCATTTAGGACCCTTCACCCACTTCTTTCCATAACCCAATGAGAACATTGTGCCAATGGTTCCAAAGCTAAATATTATCCCAATAAAGACTAAACTAGTTCAATCTATAGTTCAAAAGCCTTATAGTCTAATGAATCAATTAGATAAAACCCATGCACAAATTTCCATATTAGAATTATTTTGAACATCTGATGCCCATAGAACCATCTTCAACAAACTTTTACAAGAGTCTATTATGCCTAATGATATAAACCTTGATCAATTCCAAAACCTATTTGGACATTTGTCTTCATTTTGATAAATTACATTTGATCAAAAGGACATGTCCACTCTTGCTCCAAACCTCAATAACCCACTATACATTAAGATAATCATTACAGATCACAATATTAAGTGGGTTCTTATAGATAATGGTTCGAGGCTAAACATCATATCTCTTAAAATGGTATGATAATTAGGTTACATGGATAAAGACATTTAGCCAAAAAATATTACAATCAAGGCTTACAACAATGCTGAGAGGGAGTCATCCAGTACAATTTGGTTGCCAATCATGGTTGTGTCTATTTCTCATCACACATTATTCCATATTGTGGATATTGAGCTTCCTTATAACATACTTCTTGGTTGTCCTTGGATGCATGAAGTATAGGCAATTCCATATACTCTTCACCAATGCCTTAAGTTTCCCCATGATGGGATTGAGGTTACTATTCCTACTGATTAGCAGCCCTACCATTACTACAAGCATCTTGAAGTAGAGTTTTATAATTATAACTATTGCCTAAGTTTATAATTCATTACAAATAAGAAAAAAATCCATTATTTCTCATCCATCTCCATCTAATTATATAGACCCTAGTGATCTAGCCTCCACTTTGATTGATCCATTTCTTTTAACTTTGGCCAAAAAGGTTATTATTAAAGACATAGGGATTTCTATGTACCATCTGAAGGATGTCCTCCATATTGAAAAATTACCAAAATCCCCTAAAACATTTGGTAAGCCTAAATTTTCCTAGTCTCTTAATAGACCTGATCAAATTTGGTAACCAAAGAAGAAGCAACCAAAACCTCCTATGGTTTTTGTACCTACAATTGTACCAAAGAAATATTGAGAGGCTTTTATCAAGGGAAATTAGTTATATTCAGAAGGCCTTGCAGATTGTTTTCAAAATCCAAAATATCTTATCCCTAATAGGATAATGGATCATCTTGACTATACAAGGAAAGGTCTTGGCCCATAGGTGTATTGAATTTTATAGCCCTTATCAGTTGGATTTATCAATTAGAATCATGGTCTTGAGTTTAAACCACCAGAGGATGACCTCATGACATTTGATAGTGAATCTTCCAAAGTGACTAGTAATGAGACTCCTAGCAGTGACACAATGTCCCATTATATCCTTTTTGATGAGATTTCTAACTTAGATTTGTTTGGTTCAAATGCCATATTGACCATAACACCTATTAGAGCTTCCCATCCTAAAGTAAAAACCCATCCTAGTGGTGCTTGTTAGGACTTGTTCCAAAGTCTTAATGTTAGGTTAGTTTTTTGGTAGAAAGTAAATTACTATTGTAAATGGGCCATGCATCTTTTATAAAGACACCCCCATAAAATAAATAAACTTAGTTTAATTATTAGGTAGTTTTAATGTTTATATTTGTTAATTAGATTTAGTTTACGGGTTGTTTTCCCGTATTTAGTTGGTTATAGGGTTAGTTGTTTTTACTGATCATTGGTAAAAACTATATAAATCATGTTTGCATTGTGAAAGGGTTAACGAAGTAAAGGCACACTTATGTACTAGATATTTTTGAAATTAATAAAATACTTGTGCACTCGCACTAAGCGGGGACAAGGTTCAATCTATTTTCATCCTAGAGTTATAAGTGGTATCAGAGCATGGTTGGGAGCACGGTGAATTCGAAGGAGGAAGGTGAAAAATCATTTCATGTGATTTATTTTGGTATGAAAATAAGGTGAGAGAAAATAGGTGAAAGAATTCTCCAGTAGCAGCCATGGCATCCCAGCCAAGCATGGCATAGTATAAAAGTTTAGAAATTATTTTTGGGTGTTTCTAAAGTTTTTTTTATCAAATATTTACTGTTGGGTCCCACCCAGAAGGAAGATTGAAAGAGAGGCTATAAGAAAGGGAAAAGGAATTCAAATTTTTATTTACTTTAATGTAATTTTTTAAATTTTCCCTCATACATAGAAATCTGGCAGAAATATAAATTTTTGAATGTAATGTTCTGCAAATGCTCTTAGAGTAATTGGTTAAGCCTATTTTGTTAAAAACTTGCAAAGGAGGAGGTCAAGCATTCAAATCCCTTTTTGGAGAAAGTTGTTTTTGCTTTGGAATATGCTTTTTTTGAAAAAGGAATATTCTCTTTTTTAAATTCAAAATATTGTAAAACACATACTTATTGTATTGTGTTATTTGAATTTTTTGAAAAAGGGGCAAAATTCAATCATATTTCTTTTTGAGTTGTTGTGGTGAGATAAGGATGTAATTGGTGGAATAAGGTTGTAATTTGGAAAAATAAGGGTGTAATCATTGATTTTTGGTGTGGTTAAGTGCAAAACCCATCAAAAATACTTGTTTTTTCTTTTACGCTCTACGCAGAGGTTAAGTGCGAAACCCCGTAGAAGTAGTGTCTTGTGCATTGAGTGTGATATTTGTTTCATTTCTTTTGCATTTTATCACACGTTTCTCTACTTCACTTTCATTCATTTCAAAATGCCAAAAATTCAAAATTTGCTTTCAGATGGTGATAGATTAACAATTTCCAAGTATTCAGATTGGAAATGATCGATGGAGGCTTCACTCGTGTTTAATGAGTTATGGGATATTGTTAAGAATGAAAATCCCACATTGCCAACAGAGCAGGCTAAATTAGATATTTTTAATTTGCATGTTTCTAAGGCCTTAGCTCTCATTAAATGTTGTTGTACTTGTGATACATATGTTCATATTGAAAATTCTCCTCATAGTTACACTGCATGGAAAACATTGTCAGATTTGTATGATAAGAAACCTAAGCATAAGAAGATAGATATTCATATGCAGTTGTTTACTTTGTCATTAGATGAAGATGGGGATATGAGAGAATATATGTCTAAATTGAAAAATATCACTACTTAGTACACTAAGGCTGATTTTGGAATACTAGATGATGACCTCATAGTTACTGTTGCTTTGAAAGGACTACCAGGGTCTTATAGGAATTTTGTTGAAATGTTGCATGTCTCTGACAAGATCACAGGCATCACCTTTGATAAGTTGTCTGAGTTGCTCATCCAACATGACCTCTCTCTACCCAAGAAATCCAAGAAAATTGAAGAAGCCCATGTTTTAGAGTCAAAGCCTAGTTCATCTTCATCTAGGCATCCAAACAATAGAGGAAATAGTTATAGAGGGGGTCGAGGTTACAAAGGAGGTAGATATCAAAGCAGAGGTAGGGGTCATTCACATAATCAACAATCTAATCAATCACATTCACATGAAACAAGTGATCGAGGACATGGTCACAATTCATATAGGGGCAGAGGTCGAGGTAGATCTGACATTCAATGTCATAGATGTGGAAAATTTGGTCACATTGCCTCACAATGTAGAATTCCTTTTGATAAAATTTAGAGGCCACAAAAAGTGACTAAGACTAACTCTACTCAGTATGTCGATCATGACTATGATGAATCTAGTAATGTTGCCCATGAATTTGCATTTACTTCTTTGGGGCACATTGATTATGTTGAATATGAGGCTAGAGATGAGCTCACAGATGTATGGGTTTTAGACACATGAGCAACCAAACACATGACATTTAAGAGAGATTTCTTTTGGTCTTATAAGGAAGCTTATCTCTCTCCAGTTGCCTTAGCAGATAAGTCTATGCATACACCACTAGGACTTGGTACTATTCGAATTCTTCTTCCTAATGGGTCTATAAAATACTTAGAGGATGTTTGGTATGTTCCCACATTGAAGAAACACTTACATTATTTGGTAATTATTCAAAAGAAAGGTTATCAAATTGTGCTTGAAAATGGGCTCATTTACATCAATTCAGTGAAGGATAATTATAAAACCATGTATACATGATATGAAGATGGAAAATTGGTTAGATTGCATTGTAAGGTGCTTCCTCCAAATATAGAACTTGCAGCAGTTGTTGATATAGGTACAGGTACTATGTCTACACAGCGGTTATGGCATCTCTGCTATGGACATTTGAATATCCACTCTTTAGTGGATTTGTAGAGATATGGTATGGTGAATGGGTTGCCCACTTTTCACAAAGATAGTATTCTTTGTGAGTCATGTGTTTTGGGCAAACAAAATCAGGAAAATTTTCCTAAACAGTCATCTTGGAGAGCTAACAGATGTTTACAGTTAGTTCATAGTGATGTATGTGACATGAAAAAGTCATCCATTGGTGGGTGTAGATACTTTGTCTTGTTTATTGATTACTTTTCTAGGATGACTTGGGTATTCTTTATGAAAAACAAATCTGAAGTTTTTGCTAAGTTTGTTGATTGGTTACACTTAGTCCAAAAAGAAACAAGTTCACATTTGGCCACTCTTCATTCAGATAATGGAGGTGAGTATACCTCTAATGAATTTTTAGACTATTGTCAAGAACATGGAATTCATCGACAACATAGTAATGCTTATACTCCACAACAAAATGGAGTATCTGAACGAATGAATAAAACTTTAGAGGGCACAGCATGTGCCATGTTGCACTATAAATAGCTTGATAATAAATTTTGGGCCAAAGCCATTGGTACTGCAGTGTATTTGAGAAATAGGTCCCCCACATTTTCACTATTGGGACAAACTCCATATGAGGCCCGGTATGGGTTTAAACCCAAAGTTAAACACTTGAAAGTGTTTAGATGTCTTTGTTTTGCTTTGGTTCCTCCTAAACATAGAACTAAGTTGGAACCACGAAGTCAAAAATGCATCTTTCTTGGTTATTCTGAAGATAAAAATGGGTTTCGTTTGCTTGCACAAGATTCAGGCAAATTCATAGTGAGTCGAGATGTAATATTTGATGAATTTGGGACTATGAACACTGTAGAGATTGATTCTCAACTTGATAGATTAGAGAGGAAAAATGCAAAAAGAGATAAGGGTTTGAATAATGGGGATAACTCTTCAAAGTTATGGTATGAGACTGAAATTCCTTCACTTTTCTCTCCTTCATCTACAAGTTCACAGGTTGATGACTTAGAAATTGTTGAAAATTCTCTAATTCCCCCATCGAATGATGCACCTAATGAGTTCTGGAGTCCCTGATTTGAATAATTTGTCTAAGTATCCAAAATGGGCTCAAAGTACTTTTTTTAACTTGACAGCAAATGAAGTTGGTTTAACAGGGCCCAAGAATTCTCAAAAATAGGTGAACTATGCTATGGTTATTACTACTTCTTCCACTGAGCCATCCACTTTTGAGGAGGCATCTACTAAACATGTTTGGCAACAGGCAATGAAATGTGAGGATGATTCCATACTCAACAATAATACATGGGTTTTAGTTGATCCTCCTCCACATGTTAAACCCATCGGATGTGAATGGGTTTATAGGACTAAATATAAATCAGATGGTTCCATTGATAAACATAAGGCACGACTCATTGCCAAAGGATATGTGCAACAAGAAGGTATTGATTATGAAGAAACATTTGTACCAACTGCTAAATGGCACACTATTCGTATGGTACTTGCCTTAGTAGAACAAAATGGTTGGAAAGTACATCAATTGGATGTTAAAAGTGCTTTTTTAAATGGTGATTTATAGGAAGAAGTCTATATGAAACAATCTCAGGGTTTTGAACAGGTGGGTGCTGAACACAAAGTGTGTAAATTGACAAAAGCTTTGTATGGGCTCAAATAGGCACCCAGGGCTTGGTATGAGAAAATGGATTCATACTTGAAATCCATTGGTTTTCATCACAGTGAATTAGATGATACTCTCTATTTTCGAGTGCAGGGTAAGAAAATGGTGATACTAGTTCTCTATGTTGATGACTTGTTTATTACAGGTAATGATGAAAATCATAACAAGTCTGTGAAGAAGGAATTAAAAGATGGGTTTGAGATGACAGGTCTTGGACTTCTTCACTACTATCTAGGCATAGAGGTAACTCAGATAGAGCACAATATTTTCATTTCACAAACTAAGTATATTTCTGAGTTATTAGAGAGGTTTGGCATGAGTTATTGCAAACCTGCCCTCACTCCCATGGAAAGTAACTTGAAATTGTCTAAGGATGATAGTAGTGCCTTTTTTGATGGCACCACATATAGACAATTGGTGGGAGGTTTGATATACTTGATGACTACTAGGCCTGATATTTCATTTTCAGTTGGAATTTTATCTAGGTTTATGCATGAGCCTAGAGAAATTCATTAGCATGTAGCAAAATGAGTACTTCATTACCTTCAGGGAACGAAAACATATGGCCTTGAACACCGCCACAACAAGAACATCAAACTTGTTGGATATTGTGATGCAGATTTTGGCAGATGTGTGGATGATAGAGTGTCAACCATAAGATACACTATGCATATGGGTTCAGCTGCCATTGCTTGGTGTTGTAAGAAGCAGGATACAGTGGCAAATTCATCAGTAGAATCAGAGTATATTGTAGCATGGGATGCTTCTAGAGAAATTGTTTACCTTCATTGCATTCTTGAAGATCTTCAGGTTTCTCAATTTGCTCCTACACAATTATACATTGATAATCAGAGTGCAATCAAGATGTCCAAGAATCCAGTGTTTCATGCCAAAACAAAACATATGGATGTCAAATACCATTATCTACGAATGCTGGTGGCAAAGAAAAATCTTGATCCAATATATTGCCCAACTACTGATCAGACAGCTGATATCTTCACAAAACCCCTTGACAGAATCAAATTTGAAAAATTCAAAAAAATGCTTGGTATATGTCCAAAGACCTGACTTTGGATCATAGGGGGGTTTGTTAGGACTTGTTCCAAAGTCTTAACGTTAGGTTAGTTTTTTGGTAGAAAATAAATTAATATTGTAAATGGGGCACACATCTTTTATAAAGACACCCCCATAAAATAAATAAACTTAGTTTAATTATTAGGTAGTTTTAATGTTTATATTTATTAATTAGATTTACTTTACGGGTTGTTTTCCCGTATTTAGTTGGTTATAGGGTTAGTTGTTTTTACCGGTCATTGGTAAAAACTATATAAATCATGTTTGCATTGTGAAAGGGTTAACAGAGTAAAGGCACCCTTATGTACTAGATTTTTTTTGAAATTAATAAAATACTTGTGCACTCGCACTAAGCGGGGACAAGGTTCAATCTATTTTGATCCTAGAGTTATCAGTGCTTCCCTTCCTAAAGTAGGACATTATATCTTTACCATTGGTGCTTCCCATTCTAAAGCAAACCCTCACTATAACCTATGCCTTTGCCATCCTAAAATCATAGATTGGGATCATAAAAATTTGGTCATATGCCTTGATGAGTTTCAAAGTGAAGAATCAATTACAGAATACATGGGCCTATGAGATGCATTTCCCATTAATGATCATAAGTAGGGTTTTTATTTTTTCATTAAATTATTTTACCTACTTTGGAGAGCAGGCAAACTTTATTGGTCATAATAAAGAATAAACACCAAGATCTTTAGGTGAAAACCTCTTTGAAGCACTTATCAATTAGGGAAATATTAAAGAAAAAGACAAGCCCTTGAGTGAAAACCTATTTCAGGCGCTCCCAGGTAGGAAAGTTTACTCATCACCCTATAACATAGAAATTCCATCTAGCCCAAGTTCCATAGCTATTACAAGCATTTCTTCATAACAACATAAAATATTTGAGCATATTGCTCTTGAGTTTTTAGAGATTTTTACTAATTGGCCTTTACCAGAGAAGGTAGATTTTGATTCTTCATATTAGCTAGATCTTTGGGAGGAACAACAAGAAGATTTAGCAAAATAAGATGGTCATGAACATACATTGCCTACAATTCTAGAGGACACATCCACTCATTAAGGAGAGCACAATAGAAGTGAATTTGGGAACCCATGAGGATCCCAAACTTGTTTATCTTGGAGATTCCCTTACTAAAGAGAATGTGAACATATTATATGCATTCTTAAGGATTATATAGGCATATTTGCATGGGCATCCTCTCACATGACAAGATTTGGTGATTCATCATCTTGTTGTTCACCTTGATGCTAAAGTAGTCAAGCAAAAGTTGAGAAAGATGCATCCACGCATTGCCCTTTTAGTTAAGGCCAAGTTATAAAAGTTGTTAGGAGGTAATTTTATCAGACCATTGGACTACTCTGAATGGATTTCTAACATAGTGCCAGTAAATAAAAAGACCCCAGGCATACGTGTTTGTATTAATTTTCATCATATCAACAAAGCATGCCCCAAAGATGGTTTTCCTTTGCCCAACATCAACATAATTGTCAAATCAACTACTGGGTATGAGATGTTATCCCTAATGGATGGATTTTTTGGTTACAATCCGATCAAGATATCCCCTAAAGATCAACATAAGACCATGTTCATCACTCCTTTGGGGACATTTTATTACCAAGTCATTCCATTTGGTTTGAATATTGTTGGAGCCACATATCAGTGTGTAATGACTATCATCTTCCATGACATGATCCATGGCATTGTTGAGGACTATGTTGATGATATACTAGAAAAATCAAGAATAAGAGCTAGGTAGCCTGACATTCTCTAAAGAATATTTGAGAGGCTTCATGTATATAAAGTCAGCTTGAATCCTAAGAAATGTGTCTTTGGAGTCACATTAGGAAAATTACTAGGGTTCATTGTATCACAATGAGGTATTGAAGTTGACGCTGAAAATGTCAATGCTATTATGGAAATGCCTCCACCAAACAATCTTAAATAGTTGCAAGGTCTACAAGGAAAAACCTAATCCATACACATGTTTATTTCTCAATTGGTAGATAAGTGCCACCCATTTACCCACATCTTAAAGAAATGGGTAACATTTTAGTGGGATGAAGATTGTCAGATAGCATTTTTTAAACTTAAAACATACTTGGCCAATCCACCAATCCTATGACCTCCAACATAAGGAAATCCACTGCTTCTTTATATTTTGGCCACTGAACAAGCACTAGGGCACTTTTGGCTCAACATGATGATCATGGTAAGGAACATGCAATTTATTATTTAAGCTACATATTAGTAGCATATGAACATAATTATATGCCTATTGAGAAGGCATGTTTAGCTACGGTTTTCACCACTCAAAAATTGCAACATTATATGCTAAATAACAAAATTATTGTTATCACCAAGGTAGATCCTCTCAAGTTACTCTTATCTAAAGCATCTCTTCAAGGACATATTTCTAAATGTATTAAGCTTTTCATTGAGTTTTATATTGATTACCAAAATCAAAAGGCAATCAAAGGACAATTTTTTTTGGACCAACTTGTAAAGGCTCCTATTACAGCCACTCAACCCCTCAACTTTGACCTTTCAGATGATTCTATCATGATGATAGAAAAATCATCATAAGAACCTAAATAGTGGACACTCTATTTTGATGGATCCTTCACATATTGAGGGTCTAGATCTAGCATATTGTTGATCATGCCACAAGGGAATTTGATCCTTAAAGCATTCTATATACAATTTCAATGTACAAACAATATGGCTAAATATAAGGGATTGGTTGCAGAACTCCATCTTGCCATACATTGAGATATTCAAATCTTAAAGGTCTATGGAGATTCAAAACTAATCATAAATTAGACAACTGATTAGTATCAAACAAGAGATGATAAGCTTGTTCCTTACACACAAATTGTTGATAACCTTAAAACAAATTTTAAATCCCTGTAGTTTGAGAAAGTTCCATGAGTCAACAACAAATCTACTGATGCCATGGAAACAATTGGTTTCATGATTAAAATGCATGATATTGATAAAGAGTATAAATTCTTGATTTAAAATATTCTTCAATCAATACATATTCTATCAGATTCAGAGAGGATATGCACCATTGCTGATCGTAGTCCTTCACTTGAGTTACCATGGTACCAAGAATTTTATAACTATTTCCATAGCCATGTATTTCCTACCAATCTTTCCAAAAACCAAAAAAACTATTCCTTCATCACTTAACATTTTATATCCTCCTTGGGAACATGCTTTATCATAAATTCTATGATGGAACTCTTCTTTATTGTTTATCTTTATGAGAATCCAAACTGGCACTAAGGAAGGTTCATGAAGGAATGTGTGGAGCCCATACTAATGGTGTAGTCCTAGAAAATAAACTTATCATAATAGGTTATTATTGGCCCAAAATGGAGACTGATGCTTGTAATTATGTAAATAAGTGTGTTCCTTATCAGTAGCATGGAAAATTGATACATGCACCTTCCTTACCATTACAACTGATTAAAACACCATGGACATTCTCAACATGGGGTCTCAATCTCATTGGCAAAATTAACCCAACATCTTTAGATGTCCATAAACACATTTTGACTACAACTAATTACTTTACCAAGTGGATTGAGGCCATTCCTCTCATTTATGTTACTAGGAAACAAATAGCCAAATTCATTCATTACCATATCATCTGTCGATATGGCATCCCAACCCATATTATATCTGATAATCATATATCCTTTGTAAACCAAGATGTGAAATATCTTTTTGAAAATTTTAAGATCAAGAAAAATAAACCCACTCCATATAACTCACAAGGCAATGGAAAAGCTAAGGCATCAAATAAAACCATTCTAACCATCTTAAAAAAGATTGTCAATGATGTTGGCCATAATTGGCACTTGCAAATTTTTCCTACCCTCTAGGCTTATAGAAACAATCATCACACCCCAACTAGAGCTACTCCATACTCCCTTATTTTTATCACTAAAGTTATTATCTTAGTCAATATTGAGATCCCATCATTAAGAATATCACTGGAGCATGTTGAAGATGGTGAAGACTATAGAGCCTCATGGCTATAAGAACTAAAACTTATTGATGGTAAGCATTTGGCTGCCCTAGAAAACTTTTAGGCCTATCATAAAAAATTGTAGAGAAGCTACAATAAATGCATTCTCCTTGAGAATTTGAGATGGGTGACTTAGTTTTGAAAGAGAACCAGAAGAACATGAATGTTGGACCCAAAAAGAAAGGCAAGTTTCAGCCTAATTGGTTAGGACCATATATTGTCATAGTGAACTATGGAGTAGGAGCATGTCAAATGGCTAAACCTAATGGTGAAGAAATTTTAGAGCCCATGAACATCATACACCTTAATAGGTTCTATGCATGAACAACTTTCAACCATTATCTATAAGACCCCTGACTTGGGGGCAACTTGTACTGTCGTAATTTTGTCTAGCCCTTTTATTTTATCTTAAAATAATTTTATACTACCCTAGTCCACTTTTCATGATTCATGAAAGTAAAGGCTTTGAACCCTTGGAACTCTAAACACATTCTTCATCCCATTCTAGATTTCTCTCTTTGAGAAGCATATTCTTTGTTTTGTCTAGGACATGTTATAATCTTGAACACTTTTTTCCCTTGACCAATTATGATCTTGATTATGTGTCATGAACATTATGAACATCTTCGGTAGTAGTTATACAAAGTATTTTTGCTAGGATAGTCTTGTGTAGCTTTAGATAGGTGAACAACAACATCTTATCAATACAAGTATTTATTGCTCTTTCTTTTTTTATCAATAACCTCACTCTCACTGATTTGTGAGCATGGGCTATTGTAGTCAGCTTAGTTATCTTATTGGAACCTCTACTCTTAGGATGTGCATCTCCTCAACTATATGGTCCCACCTTGTGCATATTTTATTCCCAAAACACCAAAAAAATTAGAAATACTTTGAAAATACCAAAAACATTAGAACATGATTCAAAAAAGAATAAAAATATTGTCTCACACTCTCACTATTTTATGAGTAACTATTAATTTTGAATGTTCTCATCATTTTTTGAGCAACTATTAAGTTTTAATGCTCTCACCATTTTATGAGATAAGTTTGAATGCTCTCACCATTTTGTGAGTAACTATTAAGTTTAAATGCTCTTGCCATTTTTTAAGCACATAAACACCAATGCATTTTATCTTATCCCATGCACTTACCATTTTACAAGATCATCCTTTCTCATCTCATCAACTTCTTATTTTCTAGACCATTTTCATTTGTTTGTCATATCTTCCATTTCTTCTATAAATCATGTTGGTCTGATCATCATTTTTATTCTATCCCATTTCCTAGGAGAACTACATTTGGCCTAAATTTCATGTTGGAACATGCATCCATGTAACTATGTAGGTAGCAACCACTTGTCTGATACATCTAGAGTCAGCTTAGCCAACCCTTTTCTTTTCTTCTCTTCCCCCATTTCTTCTATCATTGTTCCTCTTTAATTAGGGAACAATTTTCATGTCATTATTCTTTGTTATGTTATGGTGGATATTTAACACCTCTACCACACATGCATGAACATTTATCTTTAAACCACACTAACTTTGTTTTTGTTTGTGTGCATTTATTTGATTTTTCTTAGTGTTTTGTTGTAATTTTACACTTATCCTTTTATTTCTTCTCCTTTTCTCTTTTTTTCTTGTCTCCATTCTTGGTCTTATGTTTCCTTAATTATTTTTTTATTTGATTTTACTTTTCTCTTTTATTCAAGAATGCCTTGATGGTCCACATGGATCTTGATTATTCATATCTTTGTCTCATGTCATTAAGATATTCTTGACTTTTGTTTTTAAACATTTTTTTCCTACTTAAGATCATATCTTGATTTCAAGTTAGGTTCATTTATGTTTATCTTTTTTTTTTGTATTTTAATTTTTTGTTTAAATGTAAATCACTGTAACTCTGTTTTGGTCATTGTTTTACCATTATCCTTAGTTATAGATATTCACATTTGAACTGGCTCATCACAATTGGAATCTTATGTAATTTTAATTTATTCATACTTATGATGACTTATTTTTTTTCTATATCATGCACTTTATGCTCAGGTCTCAAAGTCTTAATGTCAACATGAGCTCTGATGAATGATTCTCAAGAACACTTTGTAAAACCTAGGCTCATGATATGGAAATAGGCTTCTAGGTAGCATATATTTCAAGGTTAGTTGTCTATTCTTAGATGTGTATCTCTTACCATAAATTATGAGTTTAATCAATTCTTGGTCATTTTTCATCATTCCTCATTCCATTCTCTCCCAAACTTGGGTGAACTAAATTAGCCTGAAGTTCATGTTGGAACATGAGTCCATGAAACTATGTAGGTAACACTCAATTTCTAATGAGGTCAAATCAGCTATCTCTGCTCTTCTTTTCATCTCTCGCATTAATTTTTGAATTCTAATATGCTTGGTTTTATATGTCTTTCGAAGCTATTACACCATCACATGTACGTTTGCACCTGATCACTTTAACCTATCTTTTTGGTTATATCCTTGAGTTATTTCTACTTGCAAATTACCCATGCTAGAGCCCAACATCTAAACCATGTTTGAATCAAATTATCTCTATAAGGGCAAAATCATTTTGTATTCTTTATCAATGATCAAGATTCACCTTACTAGGGAAAATCTATTTTATCATGATCATATTTGCTCTACTGGGGCACTTCTTATTATCTTCTCTTTGGAGACCCCATTCTAGTGGTGCTTCCCTTCCTAAAGCAAAACATTCTCCCTTTTCCTCTAATTCCAAGATCTCCACATTAAAGCCCATGATGGTAATATTTAGTGTGTAACTTATCTTGAGATTGATCAATATCATAAGCACACAACTTATACTCTAAAATTAGGTACATTTACAGTGTGTCCTTTATATTTATGGATTGTATCTTTCCTATTCTCCCCATCTTTGGGGCCTATTATACCTTTAATTATATTTTTATCATTGATGTTAATCATGTGTGCAAGCATTAGCTCATCTGGATGTGATCTATTCCATGGGTTAACCTCTCACTTTATCTCTCTTTTTGAGAGTACATCCTTTTCTTCCATCCTAGTATGTCCTCTCGAGGGGGCATCATGGGTCTATTCCAATTTATTCTTGACAAATATTTCCTTTGAAAATATGTTTCTTCACCTGAATGTCTTGATATGCCTTCTCAAATAGGGGTAACATGTAGACATCCAATTCTTAACACCATTTGTGTTGAAATTGTCAATCTTACTCGAATTGCACTCAAATGCACATTTTAGGACAAAATCCATAAAATGTATTAAATGGTTTGAACTTATAATTTAAAAGTGCCAATTTAGGTCAAAGTATCCCTAAATGGGGCAATGTAATTTATGGGCTAGCTAACTTTGATCAATTCATTTTGAGTTAAAAAGATTATTTCACCTTTTGTGCTCTAGATCACTCTTTTCTTCTAATTCATTGGTACATGCCACATACCTTTGTTATTTTATGTTGGAAACATCTTAAATGGAAACCTGGTTCCAATGCATCTAATGTCACCTTCTAATTCTTCTCGAGTCAAACTACAACTCAGTAATATGACTTTTTGACCATTTTGACTAATTGAGGGCCAATTTTCAAATAATTGCACAAATGTTGATTAACCTTGTTTAAGGCTAATTAATCCAAATCAAGAGCTTAAGTGGATTTTATATGAGAGTTGTTCAATATTTATTTTTTTAAATTGATTCTTATTATCTACATCATCAAGTGACATCATTTCTTGGGAAGACATCCCTAGACCATAAATGTCACAAATATCAAGATTATGGGTCACCCATGCCTAGTTAATGCCTCCCATGCCTTTTTAATGCCCCTTATTTCAAGGTCATGATGAAGATAATTATGGATTTAATTACAAATATTAGGATTATCCATAGCCACACATCTCAATCTTGAGATGGATGGTCATGGTTGATCCTAACCAATATCAAAAATCTATAAATAGAGAGGCCATGGACATGAATTTTAAGCTTGAATATTGAAAATTTTTAATGATAAATTGTTTCCACAAGGCTTTGCATTTGGTCATAGATTTTGTTTGCAAGCTTCATTGATAGGCTAGTTTAGTGATTTGGAATCAAGAGCCTAATTTTTATGGAGTGTTCTTGAGGAATTGGAGGATATTAACACCATTTTTGACAAAGAAAAGGATGCTTGATCAAGGGAGAACATATTTTTGAGCCACACAGGTATGGTGAATCCATTTGGGAAGGTAATATGGTGTTGCTTTCTTTCATTTATTTCTTTATATCCTTTTTAATTATCATAGGAATATATATGATTGGTTAGTTAGCTATTTATACATGTTTCATTGTTTATGGAATAATGCTTGACTAACTTGCTTTGTAATCCTCTCTACAATCTTGACCCTTCATTAGGCCACACTAGGTCTTTTATGCACACTAAGCCTAAAACTACCAATCATGCTTGGATATCAAAAACAATTGAAAACCTCTTGTACTACTCTAAATACATCATCAACATGTTATTAATACCCATACCATTCTTACATCATCTCACAATCCTCCAAATAGATCAAGACACCTCATACTACCACCTAGGGTCTTAGGACTAGGTCCATGAGAAGACCTCCAATGAAGGACTTACCTCTTTAGACGATTTTGAGAGACATGTAACTAAATTAGCACCTCTCTCATGATTTTAAACTTAAATACACACTTTCAATCTCATACATAGCTATTTCACCATCATCATGTCTTTATAAGCCATGTCCATGATTAATGACTGCTTCACATCTTCTGACAAGCTTGTCACACTACAACATAGAGCTAAGATCTTATGCAAAACTCAAGAATCTACTAGAATATGCTTGAGTCATCATGAATACTTACCATGTCTCTTCTCAAGATCACCTTTGGGACATCAATGACCTTTGAATACCTTTGACATTAATGACAACCATAATGCCACAAACACACCAATCAAAACATACCTCAACACTTATATCTGTGTTTCATTATCACATCTATTTAGACACTTATTATGTATATGTGTTTCCATATACATATTACATGATTTATATGCTCATTTTAGATATGTAATGATGACATGCTTCTCTATGTTTTAAATACTACTCAAATTTTCATTTTTACATCACAATAACCTATTACATAGCTTTTTATTTTGAGTTAAGTTCTTATGTAGGCTCAACAACTCAACTCAAAAGAGGGGAAATTCATAAAGGTCTATCTTAGAGACTATACTTCACAAATCAATACATGGATATTATTTAAGAGTGATTACATAATTGACATAGTTTTAGGCTCAGAAAATAAATCAAAATTCATGTTGAATAGGAGTGCCACAATGGATAGGAGAGCACTTCTCTAATGTCCTTCCTAATATTATTTCCCAATGCATAAAAAAGAAATTTCTATAGTTCATAAGAACCTCAATTTACTCATAATAGTGCACAATGGCTTCATAGTCTTAGTTTCCATAATTATATAGTTTTGTCTCATTTTTGCTCAATTTTGGGGCAATCCTATGTGGTGTAGGATGATTTCATAGTTTCTCTCAATGATTTTTCTATTTTCTATGTCAAATTCTTAGTTACATAGGATCAAGGATAAATTGGAGTGATTTTGTAGTTTTTCAAGACAAATTCATAGTTTTTATTGATGATTTCATAGTTTTCTATGCTAAATTCATAGTTACATAGTCGCAAATTCATGAATATGTAGTCAAAAGTAAAAAATGGAGAAGTTAGCAATACATCATGAAATTAAGCTCTATAATAAAGTATTATTGGCTCAAAAAAACTCTCAAGAGACTACATTCATGTTTGTGGGGTGCATGATTCCATTGGGCATGCCAACATTTGAACAAAGATTACAATAGAGGAGAGGTTAGTCTTGTGTTAGTTCAAGAAATAAAACTCAAATAAACACACTAAAATACTAACACCTATAGCTTAGACACTAGGGAGAGAATAATTAACAATAAATCATATGAAAACAGAACTAAAACATAAAATAACACCTTATTTTGCCATATGTGGAGCTCTAAATAGCTTATTGAATGGCTTGCTCAGATTATGCATCAATAAATCTTGATAAATGGAGCTTTCTTGGCTTCAACTTTCCTTGGCATCTTGGATTTGATTTCTTGGCTTAATATTTGAGCATGATAACACTAATTATAAAGCATTTATGCATTATAAAAATATTTTTCTCAAAGCTTTGAAGATATTTGTGCATAATAACTTTGCACCAAAATAGCTTAGAATTCAATAGGCATGGCCTTGTATTTATAGCCTCAAGAATTAACTCTCACCCAAGGTGAGTTAAGGTTGAGTTTAAACATGGAATGGGTTCAAAATAACCCTAGGAAAGTTGAGACTAACTCTATTTGAGTTAAAAATTTTCATGTAATTATGATTTTTAATTGCTAGGCATGTCTCTCAAATTAGATACTTTGGTATATTTTGGAAGATCTTGACAACTCATAAAGGAAATGATGAAAAGTCTTGATATTTTGATTTTTGAAATTTCCATTTTATATATTCATTAATTTAAAATGGATAATTCAATTAATTATTTAATCTTATTTAATTAAATAATTCAGTTTGATTGGCATTTTAGCTTTTTTAAGATTTGATTAAGTGCCCCACTTAATGGGTCCATAGGCCAAATTGATAGTCATTATGATGCAAGGTGATTAAGGATGAATCTATGAGAGGTTATTTTTATGTAAGATTTAATATCTCAAATAGGGATACCTCAACATGATTCTAAGATTTGATTAATGATGCATAAACAAATTTGGGATATTCAATGATTCCTAGTCTTAATTTACAATGGTTGGTAGGAATCAATCTGAAGTTTGGTCAAAAGCTAGTTGTGGAAAGAATTGAGTGTCTACATGTGGCATGTTGTTCCAATATGGCACATATATTTTTTTTATAAAAATGACAACTTTTTACTTAGCCTCAGGATTTATATGCATCAAATATCATTTGGGAGCATTTATGTGGTACATTGTTTCCTCATTCTTAGTTTTTCACCAATATTGAAGATGGAATGACAATTCATGTAATTCTCCATGTTGTGTACACCAAACCCAAATTATAATCATTTTCATCACTTTTTTCACCACTTTTGCACTAGTTTTTACATATAATTTAACATTATTCTATCTGCAGTGGTTGATTCTCTATTTGCACTAGTATTTGCACCATATTTTGCACCAGAAATATATATTGGGATTCATACAGGGATTCAAAATTAATTAAAAATTGTGGGTAGTGATGATGGATTCAATAACACCTTTATTTATTAATAACACCCACTTATCAATGAGGATTAGGGCATGCATATTCCAATCCAAATTATTCAATGTTAATGAAATTATAAGTATACAACCCACCACAATCACAATATTTTTGGACTAGATTTTACTCCATAAAATCAAAATGGTTCAGGTAACTAATAAAATGTATTACTCCTTGTCACTTTATAGCTAATTACCTTTCACTTTTTTATATTATCTTGAGTAAGGACTGATAATACATATGTTTCATTGTAGGTTTTTACATGGAGAAGAGTTCAACATTGTGGCCTACATCCAGAATCCTCTTCATAGGTAAGTTCAGGTATGTACTCTTTTTCTTTTGAATCTAGTAATTTCACTTTTATTACATTACTAGAATAAAAAGGGGAGAAATATATACATAAAAAATAACTTTTAATCTAAAATCATGCACTTGTTACCACTCTTTTATACATTTAGCTATAAACCTACCTTAGGGCTCCTTTTGATCAAATTTGACCACTTTGCACACTCTCTAACCTGATAAATGGCCCCCAAATATACTAATACATATTATTATCAACCTTAGACACCTTTTTCAGCCATGCCTAACACTCAGCATGATCAAATCAGCGATTGGAGATAAGCATTATATGGGTTTATAAAACATCGCTCTAGTGTCCTTG
Source organism: Torreya grandis (assembly GCA_037957365.1). Lineage (NCBI taxonomy): Eukaryota > Viridiplantae > Streptophyta > Pinopsida > Cupressales > Taxaceae > Torreya > Torreya grandis. The sequence continues at coordinate 495,068 of JARHVA010004157.1, forward strand.
TCACTATCTTCCCACCAAATAGTGTCAATTTAAAAATTAAAAAGATATAGGAAAGTTGACCTATGTCCCTAATGATTCCCATTCAAATAAATTTCATAGATATGACTATATAAACAATTTTTAAATCATTTAGTAGAAGTAGGCTTCCACATCAAAAATCACATGAATCATAATTTCACATTAGGAGTAAAGTACCTATTTCTCCTAATTAAGATTGCATACAAAATCTAGTAACCCAGATCTCAAGTATGAATATATTTTTAGGTTAGAATTCATATTTAATGCATTTATTCACATCAGTATTGTGCCATCATCTAACACGTTTCACTAACTATTTACACACCATCATATCATGGGATAACACCATTAAGTTTTATCACCTTTTAGAGTATTGGTATGTAGGTAATTCTCAACTATTGACCCATTTATACCCCATTAAATTGAATTGGTATTCATATGTTAGGGATCTAGGGTTTTTTAAGGAAATTTAGTCACATAGTAGTCTCTGCAAGTAATCATAAGCTCCCATACCAGATATAGGCTATGTAGATGAATATACAAAGAATATAGAAACCATAATCTAATAACTATAAATGGATAAGATTAGTGCATAGTGGACAAGAGTACCACCCCTCTAGTTTCTTACTCATGTCATTATTTCCTAAGCCCAGATCTAGTTCTTGATTCTTGTTTCGAGTCACTAGGCCACTCTTCATAGCAAGTTTTAGACTTTGATTCTTCCCATATTTATAGTTTCTAATTAAGTCATTATTTTTTCATTAAACATTGTTATTTTTAGTAAATTTGTAGAATATATTAGTTCTACATCAGTGAATGCTATTATTTCTATAATATTCTCCTATTTTTTCACAATAGTATTGTCACTTAGGGTTTTACAAAAATCTAAATTTTGACAAAATAATTATGATCATGTCTGCATATATTAAGATATACCAAGATATATTAGGAGGTTGAAATTAAATATACAAGACATCTAAAGTGGTTTATTTTCTTTGGTTACATAGTACATGACTCAGAGTCACTAGGCACTTGAACATTATGTGTGTGAATTAGTTAGGATTTCTGTTAGTGTAGGATATTTTTTCTTGCATTTTATTGTATTTTTCCTACTTAGATATTCCATGTCATTTATATTTCCTACATTTACGGATATTATTTCTTAGGTGGATATTCATAAGAGTTAATTTGACTTGTCATATGTCATAACAATTATCTTATGCCTCATTCATTGTGGGATTTACTCTGTTGACTGACTATTCTTAGATCAGGGAGTTACACTCTATTTTGAGGCATCTTTGACTACCTTTCATGGAGGAGTTACATCCACTTCTATTTTTACTTGTATTTCCTTTACATTATCTAATTTGAATGTATTGAGTTGGAGCTTAAATTTATTGTGTGCAATTTAGTCTATGTTTTCATAATTTTTAGCTATTTGAGTTTACCCAAATTTAGCCTTCATGAAAATTGTGTCTCACTTCATTTTGATGCACTTCCATGAACCAAAAGATCCATGGCATCCATGATATGGTATCAAAGTGGCACTGGTATCTCTAGTGTCTAGTTCATTACTATAATTAATTTTGAATTCAAGATTAATTTCTTTACCTATAATTTTTTTCTAATATAAATTCCTCTACCTATAAAAGAGATTTAACCTACTATCTAGTTTTATGGCATCTTAATTTTCAAAGGATGAAATTTTTTTTAGTATTGATGCTAAACAAAACCAAGGTATTTATTTTATTGGTGTTGGAAAGGAAGACATTTGAGGTGTGGCATTGCAGATTTAAGGAAAAGTCTCTACCAAGTAAGGTGTTGCCAAGAGGAGTCATCTTGTTGGCTATGTGGCATTTTTCTCCTGCTAGGCATCTACTTTCTCAAGCCTTCTCTTTTTAAAAAATATGAATATTGATCTTTGATGTACAGATTTAGCATCCGTTTTTAGTGATCTTGGTTGGCATTGTCTAGAAAAGAGAGGCATCCTTCTTTTTATTTTGTTTAATCCAAATCACATCTGCATTAAAAAAAGAAGAATTCTCTAGCAACTTGGCACTTTTTACTAGCAACTTGGTGTCATTATTTTACTATTACCATATGATATACTCATTTTGAGCAACTTGGAGTTAGTTCCTTACACTTGGCATCCTCTTTTTTCTAGAAAAAATGTGTATTTCTAAATTGTTGAATTGAAATTTGGATATTCCACCTTGGCTTCACATTTTGACACCTTTCCTCCTTAGTGGGCCCATCTCACATTTGTATTTGCTCTTTATAAGTTTTCTACCTTAAATGACATTATTATCTTTCTAGAGCATCATTTATTATGTTGAAAAAGCAAGTCATTTGAAAATTAAAAGAGAGCAATTTTTTGAGTCTTATAAAACTTGTATCTCCACTTGATGAAGATGAAGTTGAGGCTTAGATTGGCAGGAGGCTGAATCCCCCTCAAAATACCAAACCAATTTATTCTATACTCTAATTTGGTTCTAATGAGTTGTTGAAAGGCACATTTCACCTCACTCAAGGGTACTTTTTTAATCATTTATTACAATTTTTATTAAAAATGGGCTATTGATGAGAATTTTTTCATTAATAACTTGTAAATGGTATCTTGAAATTGAGTGTCATATTTTTTAAAAGTGTTTATTTTTAAACTTCCCATATATATATATATATATATATATATATATACCCCATTTTCATTGTAAAAATTATTAAATTATAAATTACTAAAATTTGGCGAGAGGTGGGGGGGGGGGGGGGGGGTACCTGACATAGTTTCAGGGGGGTTGCACTGTGGTTGTGATTATATTCTACAAATTCTTTTTTCCACACATTTTATCTTTTCAAAAACAAAAAAAAACACATTAATCTTAAATTTTTCAAATGGATCTTAGCACTATTAATGCACTCACACCCTTAAAATACTAGGAATGGAAAAGTAAGATTACAAGGTTCTTAGAAGTAAAGGGTTATTTCGCATAACTATGGGAGTAGAAACTGAACCCACAATTGAGACAAATAAGATAAAATGGTTTAATAAATGTGATGAATCCTTTAGAATTTTATGTCTTTCAATGTCATCAGAACTACTATTCCACATAGATTTGTCTAAATCTCCTAAAGAATTATGGAACACCCTTAAAAACTTGTTTGAGAAAGTCGACACCATGAGGGGTCATGAGATTGAGATTGGGATAATAGTTTAATAACTATAAAATTTGACAAATTGGAGGAATTATTCACTAATATTAAGTCACTTAGATTGCATTTAAAAGAGTTTGGAACTGAGAATAAAGATGAATAATTAGCTCTTTCTGTGATTGTAAAACTAGGACCTGATTACTATGTATTTGTCTCTACCTTTTATGCTACCAAGAGAGCCATAGGATCCAAATATAAAATAATATCCTTAGATGACTTCATTTTATATTTGACTAAGGAAAAAGATAAGTTGATCTAGATGGAAACCCTCAAGTCCTCCAAACCTTTAGCCCTCATTGTCAGGAATGGAAAATAGAAAGCCTCTAGTAGTAAGGATAAGAAATAGAAGAGTAAGGATCTAGAGAAGAAAAAATTAAAAAAACTACTACAAAATATAGCACTAAAACCTCCTCCTTTGAAGGGAAACCTATGAAAGAGAAGGTTAAGTGATCCTATTACAAGAGGAATGGGCATGATAAGCACAAGTGCATGAAGAAATAGATATACCACCTTACACATCTTTTAGAGAAGAACAATATAGGGGTCCCTAAGTCCATCAAACAATATTCATTAGTTAAAGAATCCTCTAAGGCAAAGGAAAGAGGGAAAGAGAAACCTAAGGGCAAAGCTTTAGTTGTAGTGGTTTTCACATCTACTTCATCCTAGGTTATAGACTCTAGTGCTTCACACCATATGGGTTCATCAGAGGTTGATTTTATGGACTTAGAGCCCTATAACATGTCCTCTATTACATTGAGTGATGACACTCTAGCAACAATTGTAGGGAGAGGGTCTTCTAAATTTGAAGGAGGAATATTGACAAATTTTCTAATTGTACCTTCACTATCATGTAATCTCCTGTCAGTGTATCACATTACCAACATAGGGTATGTCATGAAAGTCAATTCCACACTAGATTCTATTGAGATTAGAGAGCTACATAGTGACATTGCATTTGTATTAGGGAGGGCTAATCACCATCTAGGCTATATACCTTTTACCATTTTGATCTAAATGTTTCTCCTACCACATTGCTTACCCATTTAGATAGAGTTAACAATCTATGGCATGAGTGGTTTGGCCATCTTAGCTACCACTATCATGAGTAGCTACATCAATAGGACATGGTTACCAACTTTCCTAGAGTTAAAAGTTTTATGGGAATTTGTGAGGGTTGTGCCCTTGGCAAACATCTTAAAGAGAAATTTAACAAAGGAAAAGTTAGGAGAGCTTCAATACCTCTTTAGTTGACTCACATTGATGTCATGGGGAAGTTTCTCCATCTTTTTTTTACCATGGCCAGATATGTCCTCACCTTCATTGATGAATTTTATAGATACACATGGGTCTACTTTCTTAGACAAAAGTCTAAAGAGTTAGATAATTTTTGAGACTTCAAGGCTCTTGATGAGAAATAATCTAGAAAGTGCAACAAAATCCTTTGGATAGATAATGGGGAGGAGTACATCAACCATATATTTGATAAATTTTATACCATAAAAGGGATTGATCTTCATTAGATAGTACCATACACTTTTCAATAGAATGGTATATAAAAATTCAAGAATCAATCCTTGAAAGAGATGGTAAATGGTATGATTGAATCTAAATTGTTGGATCCATAGTTCTAGGCATAGGCCATCAATTATGTATGCTACATGTAGAAATGGGTTCCTCACAAAGATTTAGAGGGAATTACTCTTTTTGAAGATTAACATAATAAGAAACCATAGGTGTAACATTTTAGGGTCTTTAGATCACCAGTGATGGCACACATTCTAAAAAATAAATGTAAGGCTATGGAGGCTCAATCCAAACCTTGCATCTTTGTTGGGTATCTAAATAGGGTCAAGGGTTATAAGCTTCTCTACCCTATGACTCATTAATTGTTCATTGAGATAAATTTATAGGTTTTAGGAGAGTCCCACTAAATATTTACTAGATACTTCTCCTTCTACATCAATTTAGATGAGCAATCTAAGGATTTAGATTATTCACAATTGGTTCCTAATGTATATGCTTCTTCTTCTTTTAAATCTGATAGTGAATCTGATAGTGAGTAGAGTGATAGGGATTAATCCTCATCCATTTCTAAGAATGCATTAGAGGATGAGGATTCAATACCTAACTCACCCATTTTAGGCCCTCTTTGGGCTAGGTAGACACTTCAGAGTGTAGACACTTGGGTAGGGGATCCAAATGATGATAGACATACTCAAATAGACTTTTAGAGTGGACCTCATGCCTTCTTTACTTATGTGACTAATCTGCATACTTTTAGAGAGGCATTAGGCATAGTTGAGTGGAATAGATCCATGGATGAGGAATATGATTCCTTGATTAACAATCACACTTAGGATTTGACTTCACTTCCTAAAGGAAGGAAGATGGTTAGATGTCATTAGTTATATTAGACCAAGATTATAGCAGATGGGTCAGTTGATAAGTATAAGGCATGATTGGTTGTCAAGGGTTTTTCACAAGTAGATAACATTGAATATTCAAATACCTTTTCACCCATTGCAAAGATGACTTAAATCTAGCTCACACTATCTTTATCCACAACATATGGTTGGAATGTGCATTAGATGGATGTGAAGAGTGCCTTTTATCATGGAGACCTTGAGGAGTAGATCTACACAGAGCAGCCACCTAGGTTTGTTCAAGATTCATCCTTAGTTTTTATACTTAATAAATATATCTATGGCCTCAAATAGGCCCTTCAGGCTTTGTACACCAAGATGGATTCCTTCCTCCTTACCTCAGGTTTCACTAGGTGTCATTCACACCCTAATGCATACTTCTTATAGCAAGATAATTATTTACTAATACTGGTCCTTTATGTTTATGATTTTTTGATCACCAAAAGTTCCTCATCATCTATTAGGGTAGTGAATAAAACTCTACAACATATATTTGACATGATAGAATTATGTCTTTTATATTATTTCCTCAGCATTTAGATTTCATAGTCCAATTCAGGGATTTCACTTATACAACCCAAGTATGCTTTTGATATTTTGACTCAGTTTCACATGGTTGATTGTAATACATAATGACTCTCTTTATATCAAGATTCAAACTTGAGTCTAACTATTATACACCCCACTTGGTATAGACAACTTTGTTGGTAGCTACATTTATCTAACCCATATTAGGCCTAACCTTTAATATGCAATTGGGATTGTTTAACGATTCATGCAAGAGCCCCATGAGCTATAATGAAAATTAGTTAAGAGGATCTTGGAATAAATTTAGGGTTGTTATAGATTTGGGATTTAGTACAAATTTGACATAGAGGTTGTCTTGATTGGATTTTTAAATTCAGATTAGGTTGGTGATACTCAGAATCACAAGTCTACTTTAGGTTACAATTTTTCTTTGGGTTCTATCCCTATCAATTGGTATATCAATAAGTAAAATTCTATTTCTATATCATCCATATAGGTAGAGTATAGGGGAGCTATTAATGTAGCTACTAAGGTTATTTGGCTTCATAGGATTCTATCTAAGTTTGTCATTTTTATCGAGTATCCCACCATCGTCTATTGTGATAACCAAAGTATTATATAGATATGTAGTAATATAATTTATCACTAGTGAAGCAAACATGTTGAGATTCACATGAATTTTATTGAAGAGCTTATTCATGGTTAGGTCATCAACTTGAGATTTTGCTAGTCTTAAGAGCAAGTTGTTGATATCTTCACCAAACCCTTCATTGAGATCAAGTTCATTCATCTATGAGCTCTTATTCTCATAGAGAAACAATCTTCTCCAAGTGCTTCATAGGAGACACTAATTCTCTAATATTTTAAGGAAATATCATGACTAATAAATTTCATAAAAATAAACATGGTTGTCACACATTCAAGTGTATTCATTCCATACTCTCATTTCAATTTTTAAATTACTCAAATACAACTAGTTTTCATTTTAGAAAATTTCATTTCAAATTATAAAATTTCAAAGTTCAAGTGAATTTCCAAATACTCAAATTTAATTTTCAAATACCAAAATAATATGATGCCTTTCATAATTAAGGTATACCTCTAAAAGACAAATTTTATCTTACACACTAAGATATGGTTTCCCTTTAATCTATTGATTTCATTTATAGACTAGGGGGTGGAGGGATGGTGAATGCATTAACCTAAATTTGGTCACAAATACTTGATTAATCTTATTTTATCTATTTTTACCATTAATTGACATGTGTACTTAATTGACACTTATTTCACTGATTTGACCTATCCTACGCATAAGAGAAGATCTATTTCCATTACAAGGAAATCTAATTTCACTTATAGAAATGATATTACTATTGAAAATACCTTTATGTATTAATATTCTTTAACTTAGACCCAAAAATTATTACCTTTATTGAAGAGATAGGAACACCCAACATGTCTTAAAGGCCCAATGTTAATGTCCCTATCTAGTGTCTATGTCCTTCCCTCACAAAAGCTAAAGTTTAAAAAAGGAATTAATCCTTACGGTTCTCATTAAGATTTTAAAAATTTCTAATGGATCTTTTTCCTTCTTAAACCTCAATAAAAATGCATGCAATTATTTTATTTCAATCATCTAGGTAGGATTACTAATCCTACCACAAGAGCTTATTTACATAAGTGCACATTGAAAAAAAAGTTCCATATATTTTCTATATCATTTTCCAAGAACTTCAAATATTCATGAACAAGTTTGATCTCAATTTTATATATCCCTAGCCAAACATGATCAAGTATTGAAGGTAAATCTATATGCATTCATAAACTCAAAGGATCACAATTACACAAAACTCTTAAATGGGAAAACTACATGGAGGTTTGATCCCTCTTTGGAGTATTGATATTTAGATAGCGATCAGCATCATGGGGTGTTGAGATCTATCACAACTCTAGTTTCTAATCTATTTTTAATCCTTCACATTTTTTTATCTCATTATGGCACCAAGATAGTGGTTTTAACTTCAAGAATCTATATATTAGTTTCACATGCAACATTGAAGACAAGATTATCATAAATAAACATATTTTACATAATCATATTGGACTATGACCTAATTTATAACATTATTTAAAAATATATAAATGCCATCCTAGGACAATGACATCCATCGTTATTAGCTTATTGGGCATACATATCCATATAACATCTTGGGATTAGATTCTAAGAACATTCTAGATTATCATCTTTGTCACTATTTCTACATTTTTATAGTCAACACAATCAACTGAACACATAAAAAATCTAAGTATATCTATCTTTTACATAATTTAGTCTTGTTCACATTCATTATATTTTGTCAATTCTAATTATTTGCTTTTATTTTCCTATTTTTAAGTTTGTTTACATCATCATGCTTTATTCAATTCAATTTACCTAATTAGGGTTTATATTTCTATATTAATTCAAATTTAAATAAAACATCCCTCATTAACAATATAAAATGGCCAATAAAATATGTTTCCACTTAAAAAATTTATGGCCCTTTTGAATCGGTGCAATTCATATAAATCCACTATCTAATTTGAATCTCAATTCAATGTACAATATGGGCCCTCTCATTTCTAATATCACTTGAAATACCCTTTCATTGTCCCTCACCGTCACCACCCAACATATATTGAAAATTTTCACCAATTTTCCATTGCTAAAACTTACCATGAAACAAAATGTATCTTCCTCATGTTGTAACTCATTTCCATGCCATAAAAAGAAACACACAAAGTAATTTTACATTATTGCCTCCACCAAAAAATAGAAAATTATTTTTCTCAATATTTTGTGTACAAAATATGAGATGTGGTAATAAATTATTAGTTTTGTGTGAGTTAAGACTATTGATTTACACTCTTTCACTTTAAAAATCTTGTTTTACAAAAATTAAAAAATTACATCCTTTTTGACATAACTTACATCTTTGAGACAACTATTAGAAACATATTTTATATATAATATATATATTGTATAATATTTAGTATACAATATAAATAATAGTATTCAATAAATGATATATATAATTATAATTATACTATATGTTTCTCCTTTTAAGTTGTTTAATAAACGTCATCATGCTTCATGCACTTAAGAGGCCCCTAGCCCATTCACTCGTGACTATGTGATTAAGTTGTCTATCATTGATAATATTTATTCATAATTATAAATTATAAATTATAATATTTATTTATAACCTATAAATTTTAAATTATAATAGCCTCTAATAAAAAATGAGTGTAATTATAAAAATACCTAAGGAAATTTTAATGTGTCAGATCTAGGTTGATTTCTTACCCAAAAAAATTGCTTGAAAGAGATAATGTGTGAGGAGATTTCAGCATGCTAAGACCCCTTCCAATTTTTCCAATGAGAGATAAATATTATACAACAAAACCTTGGTGACATTCCATGTTTTGGAATTACATTTCACCCTTGCTTAGCTTCATGGGTTGGCCTTGTCCTCATTATAAGAACTTAGAAACAAATTTGGGTAGCATGAATCTACTTTGAACACCATTAGTACTAACACATAATAATTTAGATCGGTAATAGGAGGAAAAACAAAATGATTTTAGGGATACGCTATCATTATCACTATAAATTCCACCCTAATATACAACAAACTCATTAATGCTAACAAAAACATCATCTTTAGGAACAATAACTCCACACTCACTACCTAAAATATGATCTGGAAATTATGAAATTATACTATTATGAACATGAAAAAAATAAAAAAATCATGAAATTATTTCAAGCTCTATGCAAATAGGTTCGAGTATATTTTAGGGGAATTTAAGTATTAATATAAATAAGTACAAGAAAAAGTAGGAAAATATGTAATATATATCTACTAAAACCCCCATTCAAAGTTTCTTTGTTTCCATCCATTGAACATGTTTTCTATGTTGGATGGTCATAATCCATTTCATTAATGCATTAATATCATGTATAATGTTTGACAACATAAGCATCTAATTAGTTTTTTTTTTTGATGAAATATATATATATATATATATATATATATATATATATATTAACAAAATAAATATACAAATAATTCACAAAAAAATAGGTGGTATGGAAACACACCTCAACATTAGACTAGGACAAGCCTAGGAATAGGAAATAACATAAGTTTTCACCTAGGAACAAGTCATTATAGCATCATAAGATAATATGTTAAGATACTAGAGTAAGTCCGAAAGGTGGAAGATCCATATCATTAGGACCCTAGCCTAAGCTTAGCAAGTCATTGCTATCTAGAATTGGCTCCCAACTAGAAGCTTGAGTAGTGTCCTTATCATCTTCTTATATCTAAGAATGAGAAATGGATAGAGAGATCTTGAGGAACTTTTTCAATACATTCAACCAACCTCAAGGTGGTACCCACCAAGCATCTAGATGTAGAGGAAGAGGAGGATCATCCCAACCATCTTGCCTAGTAGAGGAAGGAGGTGGAGGTTTCTACCCTCATTTTTGCCCAAGAGGGGTCATGCATTGATACAGGATGCTACTATGAAAGTGATGCCAAGATCAGCTACACCAATGTCCACCTTGAGGTAGTAAGGTAATTTGTCATCAATTCTATGCTCCCTATGTAGAGATGGAGGAACCCATGCCATAGAATAAGGAGCATATCCTTAATGAGTAAGAAGGATCCTAGATATGGCCAAGCTCCATGGTAACCTTGTTTGATTGCACTTATATCTACTAAAGAACATTGGAAATAATATAGGACTTTCTCAAAGCATAAAAATTACAATTTGAAGAAGCATTGTTAAAACTACATTATTTCTTTCTTTCCATAACCAAAATAGAATATCAATTCTAAAAGTATGTCAGACATGGGTATTTTTAAAAGGTAAGGTGGGTTTATCTCCAAGAAAGATATGCTAACAATGAAATAATTTGGGATAGAAAGGCTTGAATAGGTCATGAATCCATGTCTATACCCTTTGAGATTTGGATTAGTACCAAAAAAGATGAGGGATCATTTACATATGGCTATAGAAAGGGAAAGTGGGAAGGGAAATTACTAAGTGTACAAGCCTTTTGATAATAGGTAAACCCTGATATAAGATACACCAAGTAAAATGAGCTAGTTTAAGCTCCAAGCAAGCCTCTCAAATAGTGTGACAATAGAAGCACCAGGTATGAATAGAGGAATGTAGACCATAGTAAAAGCTAAGCTTGTCCACCATAGGTATGTGGGGAGTAAGCCATCTATAGCCAAGCTGGGGGGTGTAATTATGAAATGGAGTTTCAAACTACCACTTCTAATCCTTACACTAAGGATGAGCAAAGTGACTAGAAATTTTGTGAAGAATTAAAGGTGGAACAGTGTTAAGGATTTATTAGAAGGATTCTTAATCAACATTGGCTAAACAAAATTTGGTTTTCACCTCTTCCCAGGATATCCAAGAGCAAGACTACTTACAAAAATATCTTGGAAAGTATGAATGCCTCTACAAAACAACTTGAGAGCATTAATCCAAGGAACCTTAGCCAATGGGAATTCTTTGAAATTGATAATAGGTGACCACCATAAAGAGTGTGAGTTAATAGACAATCCATCTCAGAACCCTAAGCCACTCTAGAGAAGCCATGGTTTGATCCTTTCCCATTCTTTCTAGACACTTTTTTCCATAAAGGACCTTGAAATTTGAATACAAGATTTTATGATAAGCAGATTGGAGAATCTGGGCCCTTTCCAAGCTTTCTTTCCTTTAGACAAGCCTAAAGAGATGTAGTGTTAGAATAACACCTTCCAAACTTCTTTATCATACATGGCTTACACAATCCATTTGGCATATAAGGTAGTTCTTTGATGAGCCATGTCAATTAACCCCATACCTCCATCATCCCATGTGAGGTAGTAGTAATCCTAGGCCACCCTATAGAATCCATATCCATGAGAAGAATTGGCCCAAAAAAATCCTTGAGAATTTTTTCAAGTTTATGGTAAACATGGGTGGTCACAATCACTTTGTGTAGATTTGGAACTTATGTGCTAATGATAAAGGCTTATTCACCCAATATTATAGATTTTTAATAAATTTGTCAACAACATATTACCAAAATAGGGGTGGATAGGCATCAAAATCAAAAGGGATACCAATAAAATTGAATATTTCATCATGTTTGATCCAAGCCCATCCATATTTGGAAGCCCACATTGGTAGCAGGAGGTATAATTTCCTGTAACAATGAGTTTTTTCCATTGGATGTTTGAGTTAGAGGTAAGGTAGAAGGTGTTGAGACACTGTAATAAATTGTCCACATTGTATTCATCTTTAATAAGAGTAAGGAAAAAATCAACCACAAAATGGCCATTCGGTAATCACATATCTTCATGATGATTTTATTTATTTGGAGGGAGATAGATTCCCTTAACAAGGCCCTAGGAATTTCTAAGAAGATATCCAAAACCTTCATCTACAATCACATATAGGTTAGGTACCAAAAGACATCCTTGGTGAATAGATTAAAACAACCCAAATTTTCAAAAGTGACTCCATTAATGGAGAGGACAGTTGAAGAATCTAAAAAAATCATCTAGATGATTTGAATGAAATTGGGCCCAAAGCCTAAGTTTTTAAGCATGGTCAGGATGAGTGACCACTCAATATGATCATAATATTTTTCAAATTCAATTTTAATGATCATAGCTTATTGCTTAGACCTTCTATCCCAATCCATTCCTTCCCAAACCATAATGATATTGTCTAAAATATATATCTACTTCTGATGAATCCTATTTGCTTAGGGAAAATGATGTGTAGTAATAGATTACATAGCCAAAGTACAAGAGCTTTTGAAATGATCTTGTTGGAAACATTCAATAGGGTGATCAACCTCCAATTATAGATCAATTTTGGATCCCCTTTCTTAGGCATGAATTTAATGCTTCCTTTATTTCTATTTTTCCATAAAGAATGTGTGTAAAAGGCCTTTTGATAAACATGGTGTAAGTTAGCACCCATAAGATCCCAAAGGGTTTTATATAATTTATAGGGGAAACCATTAATGCCTATATCTTTTTCCTTTTTGATATGAGACACTGCCTCATATAGATCATCCATAGTGAGGATCCTATCGTAAGCCACCCACTGAGTAGGAATGAGTTTTCAAGGCACCACTATGAGTCACTATTGAAGGGAAATAATCTCGAGCTCTGAACACTTGTTGATATTGGAGAACAAAAGCTTGAATAATTTGTGGTGTCTATGATAATCTCCTTCCAATATCAAAGATAGCCAAGATTTTCTATTTCAATTTTTTGGCTCTAAATATTTGAAAGAATTCTTTGGAAGATTTTTCACCTATCTTAATCTAGTGGAGTCTAGATTTGACTTAAGCTCCCCAAGCAGTTTAATTATTTTCTATTTGGATATGTCACAAAGAAGAGACTCTGACCCACAAGATCTCATTGAAGGGATCTTTTTCTAGGGTTAAAGCCACATGACTAATGTCTAAGGAAGTAATATAGTAAGAGTGTCTTCAAATTTTAGCAAGTTGGTGGCCATAGATTCTCAAAAATTGAAAGGTCCTTTTAATGGCATCATCCCACCAAAGAAGCTAATGAGATTATTGGGATTGATGGGGATCCAAATTCTAAAATCTATAAATGTGCACCACAGTGGACCCATGTTTGAGCAAGGAAGTGTTTAGAAATAATTATGTTTTGTAGACCTTAGGTTTCATGAATTTCCATGTCACTTGAAACCAAATGAAACCAAATGGGGGAGTGATAAAAAAGCCCAACAATTTGACAACTCCTAAACTGGAAGACAAAAACCATTTTCAAAGGAAAAGTATGATTGGGTGGACATCATTGCTCTATTTAGGCACTTTATAATCCAAGTGGGGCCCTCCTTGATATTTCTCCATGTGTACCATACTTCATTTGTAGGTTAGTGGATTAAATTAGGGTCATAAAATCCCCATTTAGTACACATATAATACCATGCCTCCCTTTTGAAAACTACCCAATGCATTGGTACGTGGCCCACTTTGTATTCAATATATGCCAACAAATTAAATTCACCACATATGACCCAAAGAGCATTGAGGATATCATCCATAATCCATCCCCATAAATGGGTACACTCAATGATATCATTGGAGGCATAAATAGTAATATATCGAAATAAATGGCTTTTAATGTTAAAAAGGGTCCAAACTAACCAGTTGTTGGGGTCTATGTCAAATTGTACTAAGTACGACCACCACCTTGGATAAATAAATGTGATCATCCCTCCACATCTTTCTTCATGATTACTATGAAAAATAATTCTATCATGTCAGATAGAGTTACTAACCATTGTCAATAAACAATCTTCCACCTTTACTTTTTTCCAATAAATAATGTCCATCTTGGGAAACTTCCTTGTGAAATCATACACAAAAAACTTGCATTTTGAGTCTGTAAGACCCCAAACATTCCATAAAAAGTATTTCATAGATGAAAAGTGTCAAGAGACATATCCTCGAGGTTTAAGCCTTTTAAATCATCATATTAGTTCTATAAAAAATTCCCACTATTGGAATTTAAAAAATCATCAAATTATTTCCTCAAAATAGGATCAACTTGATACTCTCCTTCCTCTAACATTTCATGCCTTTTAAGAGGGTTGTGAGAGAGTTTAAGTGCATCCCATTGAGAAAGAAGTGGAAGAGCGGTTCATTGTGAGTCTAAAAAACCATAAAAATTAAGCCAATGAGCCTTGAGACCCTAGGATAAAACATTGGAAGTAAGAGGGGTATAGAATACCCCAAGTTTTTCTATTAATTTTAAGGCTTCAATCTGGGAAAGGTCTTTCTTAATAGGATCCTTGTCCTACAGGCCATTACTTGTCGACAGCTTGCCACCTTTAATATTTCTTTTGCTTGAGATCATGGCTTTAGTGCAACTACTCTTCTTTCCTACCATAGTCTAACCATCCTCAGCTAGCTTTTTTATATTTTATAGAGAGGGCTTAGGAGGAGAAGATGAGTGGTTGGATGCATTGTTGTAGTCTAAATAAAGGGGGTAGTCCCAAATCTTATGGTTAGTGACTTGGAAATAAAATAGGTGTTTGGAAAGTACATATACATGAATCATTAAGAGTGTCTCACATCCCCAACTTTAATTTCCACAAACTCCTTAAGGTCTTGGGAAAGTTCTACTTCTACACAAACTCACTTCTATGATCTAGTAGAGTAGAAGTTGTTTTGCTCATGAAAAACAACTTGATCTATGGAGGAAGCTTTCTGGTGAATAAAATTCTAGCAGGGGAGTGGAAGACCTAGAAATTCAACCAAAATTGGGACTTTGAGAGTAGTATGCTCCAAGACAACAAAGTCTCATGTCTAGGGGGAGTGAACAATGAGAAATTTAATAACATACAATGTGGTTGACTTATGGAGTATACCTCTTACATCAGAATGGTCGACAACATCGAATAGAAAAAACACTTCGTCATATTTTGGATGTTGTCAATATTTATGCCATGAGTTGCCCAGTGGGATTGAACCCAGGACCTAAGCATAATTTTAGAGGTGATTTGACCCACAAAATATCCAATCAAATATAATTATTTTATCTATTGACAAGAAAAGTTAAATTTTGGAATGGGTAAAATAACATCAGGTTCTAAAGAGTTACCTCATGATATACCTTTGGGACAAACTTCCTTGGGTGCTTTCAAGGGACCATTGCTTGACACTCCACCATTCTTCTCTATTGTTAAAATAGCTAGGAGAGATGTAGGAGAAGTCATTAAATAGGTTGGCCTCACTTGATGGTGAGAAACCCTAAAGGATAATAAATGAAAGTCCCATAGGCAACCTAAGGGCCATGGTATGAAACAAGATGGAGTGATAGAAAATCTAGGGCCAACTCAATGGCATGCATGGAGGAAACCCTAACAGAGTAAAAAAAACAAAAAAACTCTTCTCTCATTAATTTCATCTAATTAGTTTTGGATATGAATCATAAGTGAATATTGGGTGGTTTTTTTATGAACATTTATTACTTAAAGTCATGGATGTTTTTGACACTTTTAAAAAGTATCTATGGGATTTTTGGAGGTAAGGGTCAAACCTATCCATATGAAATATAAATAACTCACTCTTAGATAATATAACTCAAAGCCTACCTCCATGTACACTTTGATATGTATTCTAAATTTATCCTAATATTTTTTCCCCTAGTGTATGCTAGTGGACATCTTACAAACAATTGAAAAATAATGTGTTTATAGCCATCAAGCTATCTCATTACTGTAAAAACTAGTCAAACTCTTTTGAATGTTATCTAAGTCATGTTTCCTCTTATTCTCTTAAATACTAATTCTTACAATATATTATCAAGCTCATGCCATGTATTACACTTCAAAGATCTTCCTATAACTTATCTAAGTTTTTTTTCTATTTTCTTAAGAGTTGTTAGGATACTAGATACTTCAAAGCAACAAATTACTAGATAGATATAATTAAAATAGATATAATACTAAACATGTATGAGAAAAAACATAGGTTTTACATGGTAAAACCTTAGACAAAGCTAAGAAAACATCCATGGTGTAAGATATCATAATTTTATTAACTCGAGATGAACAAAATCTATGCAAATTCATTATTAGTCACATTGGCTCTTCACAAAGATAAATACATGTAATTGGAAAAGTTACATTATGATTCATCCTAATAAAAATAGATTAGAAAATTACATTAGGAATTTCCTTCCTAAAAGTATAATTTAGTGGAATTCATCTTCCTAGAAATAGGTGTTTGACTCTTTGAATTTTTGGCTTTGGCAACACTACCCCTGAACTCCCACCAGTGGGATCCATAGTTATCACCACACCTCTGACCCCTCCATGTAATGCCCCCCACACTTATCCTTTTGATAAGTGGGCTATAAAATGCACCATAAAGGGATCCAATACTTAACTTTATTGTCACATATCTAATGGGTTCTCCAAAACCCTCATCAAACTATTTTTTTCTATTTTCTGCTCCCATAATTTTGTCTTATATTATTTTATTTTTAAATCCTTATCTAAATGAATTTGATTTTATTTTATTATCATATGCTAACCAAGTCTTTCTAAATTCCAAATGAATTATACTCTTACTTGAATTAGAAAAATAGTGTGTTGAGAAGTCAAAACCATGATTTCTCTTATTGTTTCATTTATTTCGCTTCTAATCTTTATTATAACGAAAATTTTGAAAAAAATTGATCATTTTTACTCTTAGGTTCCATAAAATGATCTCTTATATGGATCATAAACAAATTTCTATTAACTTTCCTTTATATGGTCCTCACAGGCCATGGCCATGAAATATTATGTTTTCACTATATTTTTATATTTCCAGCACTGTAGTCTTGTTTACCTTGCACTCTCACCACTTGGAAAGATGTTAAGTCTCTATATGTACTTGATCAATGATTTTTGAATCCCAGAATGCCCATATGAGTAAATATATGTACAACAACATAGAAAAAACATCTAACTAGATCTAGAGAGGAATCAAAAGTGAATATCCATTATTTTTTTGCAATAAAAGTCTTAGACATAATTATCATGATCGGTTGAGCACAAATAATCAAAATTAATAGTATACCACATACCCAAAAAATAGATAAGATTATCTAACATTATATTCCATCTATACACTTTATAACCTTCTAACCTTATTTGTTTTTTTTAGACCTTGGTTATGGTAAAGCTGCAATTTGGGTGTTTAAATTTTACATTATTGTTTACATAGTTAATTATGTTGATAGGAATTTACTTAATATAATTAATTTTCCATTCTATACCTGATTAATGGTTTGCATTAAAATTTATAGGATGAATACAACGTGTTTTAGGCACATGGCCTTATGGTCTTCATTAGGAATACATCCCCTTATTGATGACCATGTGGTAGATAGGGAAGGTTGAAAAATTTGAACACATTTGATCAATGCATTACCATTGTTAATGGTATGATGTTAACATATTGATGGTTTTATCATTAATTTTGGGTGGGTATTTGGTAGTCTTTCAACTTAAACAATCAGATAAATCAATCCATGTAATCGATGGCCCCACAAATTATGTGGTTTTTTGGATGTAATTAGAATTATATCATTTTATTTCCTTTTCATGTAAAATAAGATAACCATATTTTATAGAGAATGTGCATGAAGTCCATTTACTCAATGGATTACATTTATTGGTGTACTATTTAGTAAGTAACCCTATAACAATTATTACTACTTTGTGCTTGAATGCAATGTTTAGAAACTATTATAAAGTATTTTAACATCCACCTCAAGTTAACCAGTGTGTACTTTAATATTTTTTAATGCTACATAACCTTGTGAAAAGTAAAAATAACAAAAACACAAGGCCAATCAATAAATTATCATAACCTTGCAATGAAATTAGTAAAACATCAAAAGGGTTGCAACCCAACTGGTAAGGATGATGGTTCCTTATATCCATCCACCAAGGTACAAATACCTATAGATACTTAACATATAAAGTCAAGTAGTTAAGGATAGGATCATGCCTTAGGTGATTTTGATGACGTGGATGCCCCTTACTTATGGATACTTATTTAAATGAGCTTATTGATTTATATGTATGATTACTCAACATTGTAAATATTATATATGTTTATTTCCAAAATATGGGCAAAGATGCTACCATTTTATGTAATTTAGTGATTCCATGTAATGTCTTCAAGCATATCTATTGGCACTAGAATTAGTAGAGGGAAAAAAATTACATTACAAATAAAGTATTTTAAAAAAGTATAATAAATTATTATTTTAGGTTAGTCAATTACAAGGAGAGTAAAATATTTATAAGATTTTATTGGTGTTTATGGGATGTAACCAATTTTCATGAAGCAATTAACCTTAAAAAAATAAAGTAAATACTAACAAACCAAAATATAATCAAAGGTTTTGGATCATAATTAATCCAATAAAACCCTCTTGATCCAAAAGGTATAGAAGATGTATAATAGGATAAATGACTCTAAACTCATCAAAAAACTTTGAAGTAGTTGTAATTGGGGTACTGTACATCCTGGTATAGACCAAAACTGATGTTGCACCACATAGAAGCCTACCCTACAAGTTGTGGCATAAAAAGTTGATGAACACACTCAAGGCATTCTCATCCCCTATGATTATTGTACCATACTATAGTATAACATTATCAAGGACTGTCTAACTACATCAATCCACATAAGGCTCCACTTAGAAGCCTATCAAAGTGACCAACATGTACTCTATATGACACATCTTCTTGATGCATAATAAATGTTGATGACCTTTGCTCAACACTATTGGTGCTAGCAACCCCTATCAACTCATACTATCATTAATGATTGATCAAAGACCAATTAATGATGTATCTTCTCCCCCTATTAGGAGAGAGGTGAGAAGTTATGCACCAAGAGAATCAGAATAAACAAACACTATCTACTCCATGTCATGAATTTTAGGTATATAAAGATAAAAATAGAACTCAAAGTAAGAACACAAGATAAAATTTACATCCAAGCATTGAACCCTAACTATGAGTGAATAACTAACTAGATAAGGGTAATTATCCTCCATCCTCTAATAGATCCTCTAACCTCCAATTTAACACTTACACTTTGTCAATTACAAGGATCCTAGTGGACCTGTAAATCATGAGATGGTCTTTGATAGCACAAGCATGAGGTTTCATGAAAAATTATCAGTTTGAAGGTGTCAATTTCCATAGATAATGTACAATTATACATCATTGAATACATTTGTAACAAAAACCATAAATAGAGGCTTCAAAATATAAAATAAATTATTCTTTTATATTTGTAACATCTAAAAACCTATAGTTTGATTGGTCACATGACCACCTTTGCATAAGAGGGTGATTGGTCAAAAAGAGTATCACAATATAATGCTCACAATGTCTAATGTGACCAAAGAGATATCTAGCTTTGGGATTTTTCAACTCTTAACCTCTCCTACTATGAGTGACTTATGAAAACCTTAGCACCAACTCCTCTATAAATAATTTGAAAATATTAAAGGAAGATTTTTATTTTAAACTATGTTTCCCAGATTTTAATTATATATATGCATGTAAAATTGTTTCACCTATCTTTTTTTTACTTTCACTTGAAAGAAAAAAAACTATGCCTCTCTTTTCTTAGGGGCTCCATAGAGCATAAGGAACTTTTGGAAACGAAAAAATTAAAAATAAATAAACCAAACATTTTATTGTTGTGTCATTATTTGGCTAGAAATGCTCTCTCAAAAATTTTAAAGCCAATAAGATCATATCACTCCTTTTTTTAATTATCCTACACCATACAACTAGAATGTCTATCTATTAGAGAACTCAGGAGGGTTTCATAGAATTTGAAATGCTTTAAAGATTATATACACTGTACCAATGGATGGTTCTGAAATATATCTTAATTTTACACCATATATCTCACTTTACACCATTTTAATTTCCCACAAATTCTACAAACTACATTAGACTGCACCAAGATACAAGAGAATCTACACAAGATTGGACAAGAGGCCATACAGATAATTTGATGAATATTTTAAACATTAGAGGACATCATGGATGCACAAATTTATTTTATATTTGTCCTTAGTTCATATAAATTAGAATTATTTGATTATAGAGGTCGTACAAAATGATACTAGGGTAATCAAACAAAACTAAAAATTAATCCATTAACATGCCATGCTAGTCTGTATAAAAAAATATGGGCCATAAAAATACCTTCAATGTTGCATATAAGGTAAATATTTGAAGTTGAAGCTATACAAAGTAGGGTTTGGGGCCTATATTGAAATATAAAAGTAAAATAGGATTAATACCTTTGGTAAAAAATTAGTTTCTCTCTCCTCATGATTCTTCATGGACCTTCCATCATTCCTTCTCAAATGTATTCAATCCTTTTATTGAAATATGTGGTTCTGATAACATTGTTGGCACTAAGAGTAGTAGAGGAATAACAAATATTACATTGCAAATATTATTTTTGATAAAATCATGATAATGTATTATTTCAAGTTAATCAATTACAAGGAGAGTAAAATCTTTATAAGATTTTATAGGTGGTTACACGATATAACCACTTCTTGTGAACCAACTAACCTTAACAATATAAATTAAATACTAACAAACCAAAACATAAGAAAATGTTTTGGATCATAATTAATCTAATAATATCTTTTAAAAAATAGAAAAATAACAAAACAAGACCAATCAATGAACTAACATAATTGGTTGAGAAAAAACATTAAAATTAATAGTATATAAGAAATACCCAAAGGAAGAGATCAGATTACAAAACATATGATTTCATTTGGACACTTTATAACCTCCTAAATTTATTTATTTTTTAAGATTTTGGATATAGCAGAGGTGCAATTTGGGGGTTTAAACTTTTCATTATTATTTACATAGTTAATTATGTTTATAGTCATTCACTTATAGGAACGATCGCTCTATTATGTACCTAATTAGCAGTTTGCATTTGAAGTTGGAAAATGAATAAGATTGAATTTTCCTACAACTAATGCATGACGTGTTTTGGTGTCACTGAGTCACAGGATATTAAGGTCTCTAGTGGGTATGTGTCAGCCTTTTATAAAATTTATGGAAGATAGAGAATGTCAAAATGTCATTAAATTTAGTTAGTGACATTTATTGTGATTTTCCATCAATAGAAAGGTTGTGCAAAACCTATAATTATTTTTTTGGTTTATGTATAGTGAAAAATTCATTTTATTTATTCACTATGATAGTGATGATTTGAGTTTTTTCATATCTCTACATGCATATATAAATTATTTGGAATGCAACCAATGTGAAGTGGATTAAGCATGAATCAATTTTTATGTATGTGTAAGGCGAGAATATTTTACATGTGTAAGTTTTATCACTTATATTGATACTTTTTTTGCAATAAGGTTGGTAGTGGAAAATGTCTATGGATGAGTGTCTCTATCATCATAGAAGAAAGCTTGGGGTTGTAAATGTGAGATCCTTAAATATTGTAATGATTATGAGAATAAGAAATGTAATAATTAGAATAAATAAATTTAATATCACTGTCAGCAACAAAACAAAAATATATAATTTTTTCTACCTCATTCATGTAATAATGCTGATTCAAGCTTACCTCACCTAAAAATGATTTCATTCTCAAATATGTAGTATATTCACATAAAAATATCAAAATAACATAATTTTTCATACTCACAAACCATTTTCACATAAATCCTATGAAGAGATGTAAACCATTCAAATAGTTATGTTTACAAAAACCTAATGATTTCATACCATACAAACAACATAGTGCTATAAAAATTTCATAACTAATTATTTTTTCTATTCAAAAGACATATATAGCCTTCTAATGGTAAAACAAGGCTTTGGAAAGAATGAAATCATGAACATTTAGATCTATATAGAATTTTATGAAAAGAAAAAACATGTCGGTTAAAAAAAATTGACATCAATGTTAGTAATAAAAATAAGACAAAAAAATATTATCACCACATTCATGAAAATACATTAATTTAATCTTGACTTATAAAATAATGAATGCATGTCCAATCTTTGGTCTATGCACATCAAGCTATAAAAATAACACAATGTTTCAAACCCACAACATATTTTTACATAAAACCTAATAATAGCCATAAACCTTTCATAAATATCTATTTAAAAGAAGACAAATATTCATTTTAAAAAAAATATAATAACACTATAAAAAATGAAGATATAATTATTTGATAACTCTTACCTTGATCTAATGCTAACCTCAACCATTTACAACCATGTAGGCATGTAAAAAATAATTATGACATGAATAAATGTATTTGGTTAAAAGTAAAATTGACATTCATGTTGACAATAAATTTACACAAACAAAATATTCTAACCACATTCATGAAAATATTTATATTTGAATTTAAATCACCTAACAATGACAACATTCCTAATCTCTAGACTATGTGCATTGAGCTATCAAAATGAATTTTTAAACTTTATCTAATAGATGAAAAAGTCATACATAGACTATATTTTTTTATTGATATATTAGGTTGGATTAATAAAATATCAAATAAACTTCTACATACTTACATATGCTCTAAAATATAACACATAAAAAATAATGGCATTGAATGCAATATATAAATATCCATAGAAAATACTTGTAAGCATGGAAAATGATACCCACATCATTGTTTTCATTTAATGAACACTCACCAATAAAAATATGTCACTTGGTCAGTGATGCGCCAACACATCCCCACTATTATACTTATGACACTACAATGTATGTGTTAGTAGCATGGAAATATGATCATATTCATCCTCCAACTTAAAATGTGGACACACAAAATTATAGAGACCAATTCTAATGAAAAAATAGGGATTTAAAGGAACATGATCATTCCATGACATAAAATAACATAATGAATGGTAATAGTACCCAACATACTCTCATTATTTACTTCCAAGATTCACTTACTAGTTTAATGTAAATTAGAGTATGTATGTGAAACCCATGTCTTAGCATTCACTGAAAAAGATTGAAAGCTATAAGAAACTATTATTCATTCCACTTCATATTAATAACATAAAAATTAAAATATATCAAAATATATGTATGGCATATTAGGTAAAAAAATACATATCCTGATAATAGACTTTCTACCATGACAAAAGGTACCCACATCATTGTGTTACTTTATTGATTACTCACATTTTATATTTTTCTACCTATTCACAAAAGAGCCAATAAATTCATGATGCTACCTTCAAGGAATATAATATAACAACATCAATATGTGTCATGCATCAAAAGTATGGAAATATAATCATATTAATTATCCAATAGGGTAAGTGCAATAAAATGGGGGATAAAAGGGGGCCTACCCGTAGACATGTTTTTCCTAAAAATTGAAAAATCTCAACTTTTTTAGATTATTTGATATGACTACACTCAAAATTTGAAGATGGTATGAGAACATAAATTGTATAATTTAGAGTCTATTTTCCAAAACACTAATTTAAAAAAAAAATGGTTTAGTATAAGTAGGTCAATCATCTAAAATTTTAAGAAAAACTCTTATTTTTAAAAGAAAACATAGTAGATAGTCATCCATGCAACAACCTTTTTATATAAAGGTTCAGTACTTTTTTGAAACCCTTTTGTGGAAATTTAGATATGATCATCTACTTTGTAACTATATTTTAAGTTAAAAAATCTAATGAATATATATTATTCATTAATTTCACTATTAAATAGATCTAGAATACTAACAAATAAATGGATAGATGGCCATACGACCTCCATAACTACCTCAAAAAAGTGAAAAATAGTTTTTTTAAATGTGTATAGAATTAGGCCTAGTTTATGACCATATTTTTTTCTTACATTGGATGAATGAAAACAAAAATACTTAAACATATATATGCATGTATATTTGTAGCATGTAATGGCCTACAAAATCCAAAGTTAGAAATCAACATAATAGAAACCTTAAAATAGTCCAAAACTATAAAAAACCATATATTTGGAAAAGGGAGAGAATTATTGTCATAGTGGTAATAATTTTATGAATTGGCTCATTGAAATTCATAGTATATTTGTCAATGGAAGTTGAGTTTTCTTATTTTATATAAAATATCTCATACTCAGCTATGTGTTGACAAGTCCAAGCCTTTGGATCAAGAATCCAAGCCATTTCTAACCCAAACGGATCAATTTTTTTGAATTCAAACTTAATATAGCATGTATGTGATATAACACATACACATTATGTTAACATTACACCAAAATAAAAAAGGATATATTTATATGTGTTTATTTTTATGTTTATATCTATTCAGATTCATAATTTTATATTTTTATTTTAAAGTGTAGTGTATCAATATATCCACTGGAAAAAAAGGACATAATTGATATAGTGATGCAATTTTTGTACATTTTAACCCATGATTATAATTTTAATTATATAAAATATGATTTATGGTTCAACTAGGCCTAGTTTCATTAAAATTGAATGAAAGAATCAACTATTTCAATGGTCGAGGCAATTAGGGCCAATTTAGACCCTTAATCAATTAGGGAAAAAGAGTTAATTTTTTGAGTGAAAGAGTCAACTATTTCAATGTGATTTGGGCCTTATCCAGCTCTAATTTCATTAGATAATAAAGAAAATAGTCATTTGTTTCAATGATAGATGCAAGTTTGACATGTATAGGGCATGTTTTGATGCTCTATAACTCCAATGTCATAATGTAATGAATGAAACAATCAATTGGTTTAATTATGGAGGAAATTAGAGTCAGTATGAGCCCCTTAAACCTAATTATGACTATACAATGTGATTTGAGGCTAGAATGGATTTGATTTCATCATAGATTGTGACAATTAGTGAAATGGCATAGTTAATGGCATAATTCTAGAAAAAATGAGTCACATTCAAATGTAGTTTCAATTGTATATGATGTGATTTTGAGTGATGTTGACTCTAATGCATGGCATATATATATATATATATATATATATATATATATATATATATATATATATATATATATATATATATATATATATATATATATCTTAAACCTAATTATGACTATACAATGTGATTTGAGGGTAGAATGGATTTGATTTCATCATAGATTGAGACAATTAGTGAAATGGCATAGTTAATGACATAATTCTAGAAAAAATGAGTCACATTCAAATGTAGTTTCAATTGTATATGATGTGATTTTGAGTGATGTTGACTCTAATGCAAGGCATATATATATATATTAGATCTATATAGATATGGGATTAATGATTGTGTATATAGATAAGATAAGATATATAGGAGGTGGGGGTACCAATTAAAATATATACTATGGGGGCTAACCCATAAAGATATATGGCTAATTTGATGACCCATATAGATATTTATCCATCACCTTCTCCTATATAGATAGGGGATCAATAAAGTCCCCCCTTGAAATCCCTATCTATATATGGGGTTGACAGATAAAGGATTTCCCTTGACCTACCTTCAAGTTGAGGATCTGAAGGACCTTTCATCATATAATGAACCAAATAGTTGATTCATTTAATCATAGAGGTAATTGAGGGTAATTTGATCCCCTTCAACCTAATTACAAGAGCAAGATATAATTGGGCTAAATTATCTTTGATTATGTCATGAATTGACCTAATTAGTCAATTGGTGTAATTATAGACATACTTTGGGCCCAATTGAGCCATGTGGACCTAAATTATGGATTATGGTTTAGGGCACATAGGATTTAGGGTTATAATTAGTCAATGTAGGTTGGGTGAAATTAAACCTCATGAACCTGGTTTTTACTATATAAGATGTAATTTGGGGGTAAATCAAACCTAAAATCATAATAAAGTAAATAAAATAGTCCATTAATTAAACCATGAAGGAAATTGGCACTAATTTGAGCCCAGGTTCAACCTAACTACAAGATGAGGACATGATTTGGGAAAACATTAGTCATGATTTGATCTAATTAGTCAATTAGTGCAATTAGAGACATGATTTGGGCCAAATTAAGCCCTGTGAACCTAAATTATAGCTCAATCCATGATATAGGATGTAACATATGGCTTAATAAACCCTTTTATTGTATCGCAAATGTAACTACATAGGCAATTGGGGTCAATATGAATTGATTAAACCTAAATTAAAGTATAAGATGTTATTTGGGGCTATAAATTAGCTCATATTTTCTCACATATCGAGCCAATTAGTTGATTATTATATTCAATGATGAAACTTGGATAGAATTCAACCCTGTGAACCTTATTTTGACTATATAAGATTCAATTTAGGGGTCAAATGACCCCAATGTCATAACACCCTATACTAAATATAGTCCACCTATTCAAATGAATTAAATTGGGGCCAATTTGAGCCCCTTAAACCTATTTAAAAAATTAGGATGTGAGTAGGGGCTAAATTAGCTATGATTTCATTAAGAGTTGATGTAGTTAGTTAATTGGTGTAATTAGAGACATGATTTGGCCCATACTGAGAAATTATGGCTTAGGGTTTATGGTTTATGTCTTAGGGTTATACTTAGTTTATGGAATTGAACATCGTGAACCTAATTTTAACTATATATAAGATATAATTTGGGTGTCAATCAACCTTGATATCATAACAAAATAAATTAAATAGTCCACTAATTTAATCACGAGGAAATTTTAGCTAGTTTGAGCCCCTTCAACCTAACTAGATAAGATTAGGACATGATTTGGGGTTGAATTAGTCATGAATTAATCTAATTAGTCAATTAATGTAATTAAAGACATTATTTGGGATAGAGTAGTCATGAATTGATCCAATTAGTTAATTGGTGTAATTAGATATGCCATTTAGGCTAAATTGAGCCTATGAACCTAAATTATGGCTCAATCTATTCTATAGTATGTAACATATGGTTGAATCAACCCTAAAATTGTATCATAAATGGAAATAAAAAGGTAATTATATAGGATTTCATGACATAATAATATTTCATAGTTTGGATTGCATCACATAGTCATATAACATAAGATTACATCATATAATATAATCATATATCATAACAATATGATAGATGGAAATATATATGTAGATATAACATGCACATGTTATAACACATACACATTATTATTATAATAGATAAAACTCTTTGTCCAACATTTATTTTTGGGGTGTTTCAAGAATTTTAACCTCACATACATTATTTGCACATTTTATGCTTTGCATGGTGAAGATAAAAGGAATCAAGTTATTATTTGTCTAGTCATGGGTGACGGTTCTCATTCAATAAAGAGGAAGCAATTAGATCACAAAACACTAGAGCAATTACAAGAGTTGAGATAAAAATAAAATGTTCAAGTTCAAACATTTCATTCAGAGGAAAGGTATAAACATTATCCCTAATGAACCAAATTTCATAGATAATGATGAAATTGATGATGATGAATTGAATAATGATGATGAATGTTTACCTAAGAATTTAAATTGTTGCAAGTCCACATGCAAAGTATATTTTTTTTGTTTTTTAATGAAGAATCTATGCATGATGATTTACCCAATAAAAATTAAGAAAATTTCATGTAAACACATAATAATAAAATAAAAAATGAAGAAAATGCCATGAAAACACTAAATAATGAAAGTAACAATGAAGAAACTAGTAGTGAACATAACAATTTTGAAACTACCAATCAACATTGTGCATATAAAATTAAAGTAATTAATTAAATTTGATGAAAATATTATGAATCCAGTGCATAAAAAAATGTTTGACCATCATTCAAGAAGACTAGCTGAAAACATTTAGGAAAATTTATTTGATAAATTAGATTTTGATAGTCAAAAATGTAATTGGTTTGTTTCTTTGATGAAATTGATTAAGATGAGACATACAATGTACACCCTAAGACTAAGAAAATATAACATGGATGATGAAAACAATAAAAAATTTGAAAATATACATGATGTATATCAGGCCCAAAATCATGTAATAAAGATTGTGATGTTGCTCGGTGTATAATTACAAATTGTGTAGTAAGTGGTCAAATAGGGGGAAATGGTTGATTTCAAAAACTAGATGAGGATTGGAAATAAATAGAAAAAATTTAATGAAATTAATTGGAAGATATCAAATAATTAATGATGCCAATACCATTGAGCTCTAGTCATTCTCTAGTAGACTTCCATAAAAGGAAAAGGCTATATTTGATGCTCTCAATTATTTACTTGCATAATTTTGGAAAGACAATGCAAGAGTTTCACCCAATACAAGAGATGTAATGAAAACAAGATTTGGTTCTCATAACTGTGAACCACATCTAAAACATTACTTGGATATGACCCAATTAAAATTATACTCTAAGTTTTTGGAAAAATATCCACAAGTTTCTATTAGTCAAAGATATTTTGAGATGGCTAAACCATTTTATATAAATAAATCACACACACAACACTTGATTTTTTAGGCAACATATTGAATTTACAATGCACTATGATGTTTTCACCATATAAATTATACTTTTCATACTAACAACATTTTTTAGGAATGTGGCTTAGAAGTTCCATCAAAAGCCATTAGGGAATTTATTCCACCCATTTTTTGTGAAAGACCAAATGGATAGTTATTTTATAACAAAACATGTTTGGATGGAAATTATAGGATTTGTGGTGGATTTTGAAAATTTAAAAATTCTATCCATGAAGAGCATACAAGTGCAATTGGATAGGAATTAGTTAGTTTGAGATAATACAAATGTGTTACTTATCAATTAAAAGATGGAAAAGAATCTAAAAGGTGTGAGTTTGTTACAAAATAGATACCTATTTTAAATTTTATGGTCAAATTCAAGGAGGAAATATTTAATGAGTATGCAAGGGACACACACAAGGATAAATGGTTGGATGAACATCTCAAGATAAGCAAGGACACATTACCTCTTCATTCTATTATTTTAGTGGTCAACTTTGATTAGAATTACACATTCAAACCACAAATGAAATTTTAGTCACAATATTAGAACTCAATATAGGTTGATATATTTATGAATATGACATTCATGCATGTACCATGTTACATCGTAACTCCTCACTAGGAAAACTTGTT